>OX377205.1:97721226-97818566 GCA_947396885.1 Heligmosomoides polygyrus polygyrus | reverse complement strand
CCCCAAAGTGTGGGAATGAATACATAGGGGAAACGGACAGAGCCCTATGTGTAAGGGTCAGGGAGCACCTGGACGGCCCTAAGAAAGGCGACGTCATAACCCCTTGGGGAGAACACAGAGTTCGATGCCACGAAGGCGCGATGTTGCAGGTGTCAGTGTCGATCTTAGCGTGAGAGAGCGATATATCGGCACGTAGGACACTCGAAGCGCTCTGGATGACGGTTAGGAGCCCACAGGTCAATCGGAAGGAGGAGTGTCTAGCGATAACCCAAGAACTGGCACCCTTCGTAGAGCTTTGTAGGTTCTGACCTATTTGGTCTGACCTCCAGGGTATTTAAGGCAGGGGTCTGGGGGCTGAGGCTCATTCACCCACGTTACGCCAGCTTACGGGCGATCGGTGGTCCACTCCGGCATACCACCATAAAGGTTAGTCGTCTCTTGCAAACTCCCACCCCTGATCTTGTCTCAAATATCCTCGAGAAAAGTACCCTGTAAGATGAAATGGTGTCTGGGGGAGTAGTGTCGTGAATGATTTCGACTTTTCCAGGCTCTGAAGAAGGCGAAGACGCCGAAACGTTGGCCTCAATAAAGCCGATATCAATCTTGGTCAACAGCTTAAGAAGACTCATAATAGTCTGAAATCATCATGCCAAGATTCACTGAAAGCCAAACATGGACAATATAGTAGTCTTCAAAATAAACTGAATCGGAGTGTTTGATGCCTAAGTCTCGCACAAATTTTGTGTTCCTCAAAATTTTATTTCCTAGGAAAAACAAAAAATCTCTAGGATGAGAGTTGCCGATGCGCATGACCAAAGTTTTTTCGTGTGAGATGTCGAGCATCCAATTCATAGACCATGCGTGAACAACATCTAAACCTTGCTGAAGTGCATTAGGATTATTAATGGAATAGATTTTGGAATCGTCAGCATATATGGAACACGATACGCCGAGAGGAAGGCAATTAGATAAATCATTGATGTAAAGATTAAACATTAAAGGTCCCAAGCATGTTCCTTGAGGAACCCCGCTCAAAGTCCAATAGTTATTCGAAACAGCATCGTTAGCCATAACCATTTGAGTTCTCCCAGTAAGAAATGATTGCAAAAACCTTGAAAGGCACCCTTCAAAGCCGTAGGCCTGGAGTTTTGAAAGCAGAAGACTCAGGTTGCTAGAGTCAAAGGCTTTTGAATCAATATAGCATGCAGTAATGTAGCCTCTAGCATCCACTATCCTTTGCCAAGCAGGGATAGTTGAAATGAGAGCTGTAATAGTAGATTTCTCTCAAAGGAAACCATGTTGAAAATTCGTGATGAGATTGTTTGTTTTCATATAATTGTAAATCTGTTCGCGTGCAGTTCTTTCGAGAATTTTACTAGCTGAAGAGGTCAGACAAATGGGTCTGTAGTTTTTAAAGTCAGTTTTGTCACCTTTTTTGAATATAGGTTTAACGATACTTTTTCTCCACAATGAAGGAACTTCACCATGAAGTAGAAACCAATTAAATAAAAGCGTTAGTACAGGAGTTAATCCAACAGCGGCTTTTTAAAGAGAGATATATGGAATATCATCAGGTGGCAATGTCCGTTCCTCCACGTGGTGCCACTGGAAACTGCTTGCTTTTGCAAGCCGAGCCAAACACGGACATTCGAATGCAGGCGACAGGCCCTAGTGACAGGCCGGCCTACGAACATTTTGTGTCACATCATATGGTTGATGGCGTTTCAGGTTTCCGTGTGTCAGATTGGCCTGAATCTTGTGGTCCCTGGAAAGCGGCCCAGAGGACGCCCGAAGCAACGTTGGCTAGATACGTTGCGCTTGGACTTAGAGATGGCTGGTGTGCACCCTGATCAAGTATTTGATCGGGAGAATTGGCGTCACCACACCAGAAGAGCGGACCCCGCCACCAAGCGGGACAGACGCTAATGAAAATGATGATGATATGGAATATCATCAGGTGAGGTGGAGTTTTGAGCAGATAAGCTAGTTAATGTTTTGTATACTAGATCATTGTTAATATCAAGGAAATCCAATTTTGATGAGGTAAATTTTGGGAAATGGTGGCTTACATACGGATGTTTTTTGTAAACTGATTTAAAGTATGAAGCGAACACGTTTGCCTTTTCAAGATCGGATTTACAAAGTTCACCGTTCTCATTGAAAATAGAAAGAATGTTGTTTTTTGACTTTAGCCTACTATTAACGAAGTTATCAAAAGCTTTTGGATTCTTTGAACCAGCAATCTTTTCTTCTCTTTGTAAGCTAAGGCAGGCCAGCTCTCTTTTGAGTTTTCTTGAAAAACGATTGTAGTTCTGGATACCAACAGTTAGTCGAACCTTGTACAATTTCTTTACTTTAAGAGCAAGTTTTCTTATTCTTACTGGATAGCGAGATTCCTTGTCGTTGGCATGTTTCAATGGAATGTATTCTCTGATAAGACTATGACAGTGTTGCAAGTAGATAGCGTAACACTGATCTGCTGATTAACATTGGGAAATAAGGTTGCGGCAGTTGGTTTGTAAAAGATTTTCACAAATGGCAGAGTAGTCCCCATTATTGAATGTCATAGTATGCACGACTCGAGTGTTTCTTGAAGAGACTTTAAGAGCTCGTCCTCGTTGGTGGAGGTGTTGTAGCCCTGGTACATAATAATTTATCCCATCATCTGCTTTGCTCACGAAACTTTACTCCCTACTGCCAATGCCTAACCCTAGTTGTTAACAATGAACAAGATGTTACGTATTTCATACTTATTTACCGAAGCCCCGCTTGTGATTCTTTAGCGTTTCACGAAACCTTAACGTAAGTTGCTGATATCCTTGATGAGGGCATTAACTGCATAATTGTAGAAATTTTCCCACGATTTATTGGTCCCAACCTACCTGTACCAGAAAAGTTTATGGATCACCTTGCGAGTTTCAGCAATTCTGTAATGAGTATGCTCGCTCTCAACTGGTTAATGTTCCTACTTTAGGATGCAACATATTAGACATAGTTTTAACTAATTACAGCGATTTCGTTCACAAAGTGAAAACCATTGCTCCTTTCTCCACCTCTGATCACAACGCGGTTTCTTTTAAAATTAATTTGGATAGGCTCCCGCTCAAACCAATTGCACCTTCCATCGCGTTCCGAACGAGAAATTGCTCGTCTGGAAAGATAACACTGTCGTGTTTCTCGCCTGGCTATCGTTGGCTGGCCCACCTAATTTTCGACAACTTGGCCCACGCGACAGCGTCCCTAATTTTCGGACGTCGACGAAACTCGGAACTCCGGAGACCTTCTCTGTCAGATTGATATATTCTCTTTAAAACAGATTTGGAATTTTATCCGTCGCGTTAGAAGCTAAATATTAGGTTGTAACGAAATAAATGGCACTGAACTACTATAAATTTAAACAGTTAATATCTTGGCTTGTAGGCAAGTTTCTTAATCGAAATAAAAACCTTCTGATTCTACACATCTTTGCCAACGTGACACAAGCCTTTTTATCTCAGTAGCATACAAATCAGAAGTTCTGGAATTGACGAAATCTTCGAAGGCCCTTTCGGCATCCTGTTGGTATTTGAATATTTTCCCTACCAAGAAGTCGCCAAGATGCTTGAAGAAATGGTAGTCTGTTGGGGAGAGGTCGGGAGAAAACGGAGGATGTGGTAGAGTTTCAATGCTCAGCTCATTCAATTTCTGCAACGTCATTCGTGCTACATGGGGCGAGCATTGTCGTGCAGAAGGAGAACTCGCCTTCGGCTCACCAAGGCCGGCCGGATATCCTTCAACTTTTTCATCATTTCTTCAATTTCAATGCAGTACTTCTCTGCCGTGATGGATTCACCGGGAGGGAGGAAGCTGTGGTGAATTATTTCCACGCGAACACCACCATGCTGTCACCATTACTTTCTTTTGGTGCAATTCCGGCTTCGCAAAAACCTTGGGGCTCTCATCGCTGTCCACCCACTGTGCCGATCGTCGCCTGTTGTCGTACATTATCCATTTCTCGTCACAGGTTACGATGCGATCAAGGAATGGGTCCGTTTCGTTCCGTAGAAGCAATGCGGACGAGATCTCATATCGTCGGTTTCTTTGCTCCTCAGACAGCTCGTGAGGCACCCATCTTTCCAGCTTTTCGGTCTTTCCAATTTCTTTCAGATGCCGGGCAGTATATTTGTGCCTGAACGAATATATTCGAATAATTATTCGAATAATTTATTCGAATATTCATTCGAATTATTCGATCATTCGGTTTTCTTGATTTTCGAATATTCGTTCGAATTCGATTATCGATAATTTTCAAAAGTCGAATATTCGTTCGAATTCGATTATCGATGATTTTGAAAAGTCGAATATTCGTTCGAATTCGATTATCGATGATTTTCAAAAGTCGAATATTCATTCGAATTCGAACATCGAAGGGAGCCATATTCGAATATTATTCGAATCGAATAGTCAAACTCTATTTGATCGAATAATTTTATTCGAATATCGGATAAACCTGAGCTGGTAGTACGAACATACAGATTTTGGTCGCGCGCGGCGGCCTCTGTCGCACGTGCGGCGAACCGCCACTGACGCAGGGCTCTCTAGGTGGGCTGTCAGGGGGAAATGGAGCTCTAACAAACTCCCGAGGTATGCTGTATTGTATCTAGATATGTGGCTTTAAGAAGTGGAGCTTCTTGTCACAAAGGGACCCCAAACCTTTTCACAATGGAAACAGCTGAAAACAACAAACAACAACATTTCTTCGATTAGGTCATCCAATTCCTTCTCGAAATATCGATTTTCTTTGAATAAGTGCACCGTAGGACTCTCAAATAGCTGAGCAGGGGCAGCAAAAGAGGTTTATGCAGTTACAAGAGCTTTAGAATCCGTGAGTGCAGCAGCAGACACTTTGTAGACGTCGCGCTTGTCACAGCAGTCGCAGCGGCCGCCCGCGCTTTTGTATGTTCAGCTTGCTCCCCATAAACCTGCAGCCGGAAGGATGGATTTGCGCCACTTGACAAAAGACCCGTAACCTCTAGAGGTCGACCACTTGACAGATTACCTGAAAATCGCCCGATTCAAATATTTTCGCGGTGGTACTACTCGACCGCGAAGGCGCGAACCCAGCCTGCGGGTGCTCCTGCTTTTAGGAGACATAGCTGTTTTCCACTTTCTGCTTATTTTCCGTTTTGGGTTATGAGGCCAATGAGCTGAAATCGATACAACCGCTGATGACAAGGAACACTGCATGTCCTTTTGTGAACATCAAGAAACGGCTCTGAGTGGACTTTTGCCTACATCCAGATTGAATGAGGTTATCTAGCCAGACCAACATGTTCTCCTCATCTTCGACTGGCACATCCTTTTGCAGTGCCTTTGTAATATATTACATTTTTCTTTTTACTTTAAAAGGCTATCAGATTTTTATTAATCTCCATCACACAATTTTTCTTTTTCATAATAGCTATTTGATGCGGAAAACTCATCCAAATGGATCTAGTGCTGCTTTTAAAACAGGAAAATGAGATACTAACGTCGTTCAGTGACAAAATCTGCCAATGAGGACGAAGAGAAAATGTCTGGCCTAATGACATCACTAATCGAGATTGCACACGCTTCAGTGCAGTCCTAGCTTGAGGTGACCGCATCTTATCGTCGCATTACATTCAGTGGTTTCCA
The DNA here is from genome assembly GCA_947396885.1 of Heligmosomoides polygyrus polygyrus. Taxonomy (NCBI): domain Eukaryota; kingdom Metazoa; phylum Nematoda; class Chromadorea; order Rhabditida; family Heligmosomidae; genus Heligmosomoides; species Heligmosomoides polygyrus. The sequence continues at coordinate 97,812,911 of OX377205.1, read as the reverse complement.
CCTTCGTAAAACGGAATGCTTAATTACCAGTTCAGAAATCAGTTTAGCAAAGGGGTTGACCACACCAGTGCGGTGGAAAAATCTTAAGTTAGTGCAACACCAAATGTGTTTTAGGACTGCCTCAAGCGCAAATAGGGTCCAGGTGGGTCAACCCTAGTCAGAGGATGTACGCCTTTGTAATATGTGTATGTACAGTTACATCATAAATAGCCTACCTCAGATCATTGTAGGGATAAAACACACTATTGCTGCAGAAAACTTCGGTTTCAAATAGCAAATAGGACCGTACTGCATGGTGACCCACTTCCCGGACCCTATTTGCGCCCTACCTCACATGGTGACACCTCCCTAAGCAACTTTGCACCCTTTTCTGTGTTGCTTATTTATTACCCAGTATACATTATTGTTATTTTGCTGTTTCCTAGGACAAAGAACAATTTTAGCGAACTTTCTTTCTTCTTCTTCGTCTTCGTCTTCTTCTTCTTCTTCTTCTTCTTCTTCTGAGCGTTTAGTCCCGCGCAGTCGCAGGGTCCGCTGCTTTTGTGATCCGTCGCCACCTCATTCTATCAAGGGCGTCATCTGGCGGCGAGATCTCTCTTGATGACGTCCCTCCACCTTTTCCTTGGGGCTCCTCTCGGACGCTTTCCGGTGCCTCGAAATTCAGGGCCAACATCGTGGGATGGTTCTCTTGTCTTCTGAGGATGTGTCCGTACCATCTAAGCCGCTGCTCCCTCATCTTCAGCTGGATCGGGGCTGTATTCATCACTGTCCTAACATCCTCATTTCGCACTCTGTCCTGACGGGTCCATCCACATGCCCATCTGAGCATCCTCATTTCCGCGGCGTGCAGTTGCCGCTCCTGTGCTCTACCCAGGGCCCAGCACTCACAGCCATAGAGGAGGGCAGGCCTCACTACTGTTCTATATAGCTTGCCCTTGAGTGTCCTGGAGCACCTACGGTCGCAGAGGATTCCTGCAGAGGATTCCTCTGGACTCCCTCCATTTGAGCCATGCTGCATTAATACGTCCCCTGACCGCCTGATCCACGCTTCCTTCCTCGGATAGGTCGCTTCCGAGCTAGCGGAATTCTCCCACCTTTTTGATCTTCTCCCCATGGCAGTCTAGGATCGGTTCGGTGCACTGCTCGGAGCTGATGAACTTCGTCCTCTTCACGTTCAGCCGTAGGCCGTTGTTTGCGAGGGCTCCTTGCCACAACTGCACCTTCTTTTCCAACTCCTCACGGCTGTCGGCTACTAGGGCGATATCGTCAGCGTAGAGGATGGTCCTGAGGGGACCTTCCTCAAGGTGGTTCACTATGCAATCAGCACGAAGAGAAACGGACTCAGAGCTGACCCTTGATGCACCCCCACTGGGATATCCATATTCTTTGTCATTCCGTGTGGAGTTCGTACCGCCGCTTTCGAGCCCTCGTACATGTCCTTTATGACCGAGATGAGACGTTCCGGCACACCCCTACCTCGAAGGGATTTCCAGAGCATGGCCCGGTGTAGCCTGTCGTATGCTTTCTCCAAGTCCAGGAATGCCAGGTAGCAGGGCTTTCGTTTCTCCCGATACTTCTCCATCACCTGGCGAGCGATAAAGATCGCGTCCGTGGTGGACCTCTCAGGCATGAAGCCCCACTGCTCTTGGGATATGGTGACCATTTCGCTTAGCCTCGAATCGACCAGTCGTTCGCAAACCTTCATCGTATGTGAGATTAGTTTGATCCCGCGGTAATTGGAGCACTCGGACGCGTCCCCCTTCTGCTTAAAGAGAGGGACTATGATGCTGTTCCTCCAGTCATCTGGCATCTTATCCTCTATCGTGACTGTGTTGAAGAACTGTGTCAGCCAATTGACTCCGCAGTTCCCAAGCACCTTCCAGGCCTCTACCGGCAGCCAATCAGGGCCAGCTGTCTTTCCGAGCTTCATCTTCCCTATGGCACTGCGAACCTCTTCCTGCGTCCATGACGGGATGGGTCCTTCCGTTGGCTGTTCTTCTTGGACTTCCCGACGCGGGAATTAGTCATTCAGCAGTTCCTTGAAGTACTCCTCCCATCTTTTTCTGACCTCAACCGGCTTCCGTAGTACCCTACCGTCAGCACTCTTCACAGTCTTTACTGCTCGAATGTCGAGGCTAGCTCTATGACGTGCCTTGGCCACACGGATGGCGAACTTCTCTCCCTGTGGCTCGTCCAGTTTCTCGTATAGGGCATCCATCCCCGCGCTCTTTGCCCTTGCTACCGCTGCTTTTGCCAGCCTCTTCAGCTTCCTGTAAGCTGTAAAATGCTCGGGTGCCCTTGTCTTCTGCCACTGCCTATAGGCCTCCTTTTTTCCCCACCGCAGCCTGCACCTCTTCATTCCAGAACCATGCAGCCTTATCTCCTCTGGTTCCTCCCTTTGTTTCGCCGAGGGTTTCCTTGGCACATCGCAGGATCGTTTGGGTCACGCTCCTCCAGGTCTCGTTTACGGGCCGGTTGGATCAATTTTAGGGAACTTTCCACCGCCAGGAATTCAGTAACTACTGCTAGCTGAGCATCAAAGCTCGCGTAAGTTGCTGATTCAAATACATTTTCTTGTTTCACTTCGTTGTAACATCGTAAGGACAAAGATGTTGGAATAAAGTGTATTCCTTCGCATTTCAGAGTTCAAAAAATGCGAGGATCGAGTGTTGTATAGGAATTCTTAAGTAAGGATGTCGATGAGAATGGATTCCGGTTGCTCTGTGCAACATATGCAAAAGGCGGATGAAGATACCGTTGTCGAGGACAACTACGAATCTTTGTATCACTTGGAAAAACACCACAGTTCTATCCTGCAGAGCACACGGTATTCTGAAAAGACGAAGCCTCCGAGGCTACGAAAGTTCAAACGACTATGACGCGATCCTTCACCCAATAATGAACTCGCAATCAAAAATATCGGTACATGGCAACCTCGCCCTATTAATGATTGCTCCCTTTCGCTGCGAGTTGCATCAACCGCAGGCTTTGAAAAGTTTGTTACGTCGTTGAATCCTGGCTACGAACCACCAACGAGGCAAGCAATCCTCAGCATTCTGAAGAAAAATGTGGACGACAGTGACCACCGCACAGAATTTTATTGGCTGATCCAAACAACTTTTTCGGAATCACGATGGATCGCTTGAGTTCGCTCAACTGCGGAACGGGACATTCGGCGATTACAGGGCATACTATGTGCTCAACATGACATTCTAGGACTTCGGCCATTCGAGACTGCGTTCCGATGGGCCTCTCAAGGTGAGTCTCATATGAACCGAATAAGATCAAGTACTGCGACCGGCGCCTCCTCCCACTGCACTACACAAGACTGTAGCTTTGAGAGAAACGCTGGAAATTTGACGCTGAAACGGCAAAATCTTTGCATACTCACGATCAGTCCGGCTCGATACCTCTGACTGCTGTGACTCGTTCTACAAGAATTTTTCTTTATTTTTGTTTTATTTGTTTTTTTTGTACAATTAGGCCTTTGCAGAAATTTTTTCTATAATAGGGTAATTTGAGGAAAATCCAGGAAATTAGTGGAAAAAACACAGAGAATACCCATACACATACACATACACAATCAATCGTAATAGGAGTTGCTGCATACAACTATAAACGGCGGATATCAGGACCGGCTGACCGTAACCGCAGTGCGGGTCGCGCCGAGTCTTTTGCTGTCTGCGCCCTCCTAGATTAGAGATCGCATCGGCGTCCACGTTGACATTCGGTCGATCTCTTGTAACGGCCTGTTCATACTTCGCGACAGCAGCGACAAGCGCGACAAGAGCGCAGCGCGCGGAAGTATTAACAGGCGACTGCAGCGGCTAAAGCGACAGGAGCGACAACGCCACCGCTCGAGTAAGAACGCTTTTCGGCAGCGCGCGTTCGGTTTTAATCGATATGCATGTTTTACACGGGCGACGGGAGCAACGAGAGCGCACCGCGAGTGGCGTGCGCAGAGCGCGGAATTATTTTTTAATTTGTATTTTTCGACTTTTTCAAACCATCGATGTTCGAATTCGAGCGAATTTTTCAGGGGTCAGATTCAACAACCGCTTACCGCCCTCTAACGGTGAAAATACCGCCAAACTTGATACTGATGAATGTCAGTGGGTTTGGCGATATTTTCATCGTTAGAAGACGGTAAGCGATTGATGAATCTGGCCCCAGATCCCAGAATTTTACGCCACTGGAATGTCTAGGCTATGTAGTTTCTCTTTGGCGAAAATGTGATAATTCTCCTGGTGGTTATGTTGACTGAAAAGCTCTCTTCTGGAGCTGGTTATACTATCTCAAAGTAGCTGCTATGCATAGCTGCTCGGCCTTCACAAGCTGCCTCTGTTACCATTCGTATCCCTCCTAGCCGGGCAAAAACCCGATATGTACACGTGGCCCTTTTTTAGAAGGCCCTCCTATCAGCAACGTAGTCGAACCCGAGAATCAGCTGCGGTTTTTCTCTTCGTGAGCTAATTATCGGATCTTTTTCTCAGCCCTGACAATGCGTCGTCTTCACGGAACCCGAACTTCAAAGAAGGCAGCAGCTCATCTGACTCATGTCTCGTCGTTATCTGTCAGTTAGTCAGCACGCACTTTCACATTCATTCACCAGGCTTAACACAGTATGTGGAAGTGCGACGTGCACGTACAAAAGCGACGTGACTTTTACAAAAACGCTTGGAATGCTTCAGTTCACAAGAATAGTGCAGCTTGCAAGCGGCTTCAGGATGTGAATTCTGCGCTTCAGATTTGATACCGTAGCGCCGTTCGCTGGAGTAGACGCCTAGATGGTCGGCTCTTTCGAAGAAAGACAGCTCGCACCAAGGGGTTGTATATTTAGCGGTTAACGACTTTATGATTTCAATGAATGAATGGCGTTTTCCGTGAAAATCTGTCTTGACGAATTTTTTTAAGAAAATTTAACGGGATTTTTAGCGGATGTTTTTGGAAATTGTATTGGATCGAGGATGAAGGAACACAGTGAATGCTGAAATGTTGTTGAAATGTTGAAGTTTTTCTTTCAAAAAAGTAATTTATCCCAGAGTTTGAGGAAGATTTTTGAATTTTTCTCCAAAAAAAAGTAACTACTTAACTTTATTTCTGAGTTCAAGGAATAGCATTTTTTAGAGAAATGAAGAGACGTCGCTCCATGCATTTGTTTGCGGTTTTCACTTAAGTGTTAGTGTAGATGGTGCTTACTTGCAGATGCAAAGCGAGGACGTGTGTGTTTTCTAGAAAAGATTCTCTTTTTCTAATCCATGCAAACAGAAATTCAGCTAAATGAAAGTCGCACACAGAATGCATGGCGCGATTTTCTCTCGAGATCCACTGAAAAGTCACCAGTTTTGCCCTCTTAAATCTATTCTTGGCCCATTTTTATTTGTTTATTTTTTAGTATTATGCACGCGAAGGTGGCCTCAAGAAAGGTTTTTGAAAAGAAGCCATGCTAGTTATAGCTAAAAGCTATAACTTGTATGGTTTCTTTTCTAAAATTATAGCTATTAGGTTGGTGCATAAGTTCTCGGACATTTGATCCCTCCTGAATTGGAAGCGCATTTTCCCGCCAAATTTCTCACATGTATCAGCGCGTAAATGATCGATCGATAGAGAAAGGAAAGGGCTACAAAACTGTTCCTACCACTTACTTCTGCGTTGTTAACGTCAGCTATTATGGCTAAGCAATTCATCCCAACTGAGACGCATATTCGGCACGTCATGTTATTCCTGCATCAGTCTGGCCTCAATGCCAACGAATCGTATCGTCGCCTGAAGGATGTTCACAACGAGAGTGCTCCTGCTCGAAGTACTGTGTACCAGTGGTTCTCGAAGTTTGCAGTTGGTGAATTCTCCGTTGAAGATAATGAACGAGAAGGGCGCCCGATGACACTGGATTCGGATGGCCTCCGAAGTAGAGTGGAAGCGGACCCATACCAAACCACTCGCGAACTATCGGGCACTCTTGGTGTTAGTCACTCAACAGTCGTTCGAGGATTGGAGTCGATTGGCAAGGTGCAAAAATTGGGTCGCTGGGTACCTCACGACTTGACACACCATGACATGGATCGCAGAGCCGATGTCGCTCTGTCTCTCCTTACCCTCAGACGTACCCACGGATGGCTGGACAACCTTGTCACCGGGATGAGAAGTGGATACTCTACCCTAGCTATCACCGGCGTGCACAATGGGTTGACGCAACTGGAGAGGCAGAGGACGTTCCGAAACCCGACCTTCACGTGAAGAAGGTGATGCTATGCATTTGGTGGAGCGTTCTTGGCGTAGAATACTGGGAGCTGCTGGACGAAGGGACAACAGTGACGGCAGAGGTTTACGTCAACCAACTGAGGAAGTTGAGGGCCCACCTTCAAACCACGCGGGGAGAGCAAGTGAAGGTGTATTTTCAACACGACCACGCTAGACCGCATATTGCTAGAGCGACGGCGGCCGACTTGACGGAACTACGGATGGACCGTTCTTCCACATCCACCCTACTCACCGGATCTCGCTCCTTCTGACTATCATTCGTTTTCGAGCCTTCAACGCTGTTTGGACGGCCAGCAATTCAGGAACCGAGAGGATGTCAAGGAGGCACTGCTCACATTTTTCGAATCACAACCGGCCACGTTTTGGAGAAAAGGCATCCATGACTTACCGAAAAGTTGGCGAAAGACAATTGATGTAAAGGGTGGTTACTTCAAATGATTTGATATTGTTGTTCGTATGTTGTGATGTAAATATTTCATGCCCCAAATGTCCGAGAACTTACGCACCAACCTAATAAAAGAACAAAACGAATCATAATTTTCCAAAAAACTCATAGGTAACCATTCAAATCGAATTTCTATATTGTCTCTTAAAAAACGCCTACTTCAAACTGAAAGATGTTCGTTTTTATTTGAAATGTGTCCAGTTTGATTTCGAAGTATTCGGTTTCTTTAGAGGTCTCCAATTGGACGTGGACATGGTATATACCATTTTCATGTCAAATTCGACGCTCTTCTAAGCCAGCTCAAGTACTTTAAAATCAAAGCGAACTCTTCCAAATGAAAATGAACTTCTTCCACAATACACTAGAATACTCTCCAAAAAGTTGAAAAATGTCTTTTGTTCGAGGAAAATTCTAGTGTTATTTTTTTAGCTTCAAACTCAGCCAATAACTTAAGATTTTGTTTGAAATTTTATAAAGTTTTCATTTTTGTGGAAATATAAAGGTTTATTGTTTTTTCATAAAACAGGAGGGCGGCATTTTTTAGTATCAAAAGAAGAGATTGCACCACGCTTTCGTCCATGACGTCGCGATTTTTATTCGATTGATAACAAAATTGATCTTTACATGGAGCTTCACACCTGTAAATGATATAACAAAAACAGTTGTAAACTTTACATTGTAAAATTTCGTTTCACGTATGGGAACGATACGACAAGAGTATTTGTAAAAACACACATCGTCCCACTTCGATGTTTCATATAAGCAGCATTTACAATATCAATCAAATAAAAAATCGCGGCGAGTTTTTCGAGTACATGGCGCAATCTGGTCTATTAGTGTACTAATTTATTTCGGCTTTGTTACGCCTTAAAACAAAATTTAATTTATTATTATTTCAAAAAGTGAAAATAATAAAATTATTACACTCCTTCAGGCAGTTGCAATAAAAAATTCAGAGAAATTTGTATCAAATTTTCCTTGAACAAAAAATTATTCCAAGCATCCTATAGTTTAATCTGTATGAAGGTAACTTTAATTTGCAAGATTTCACCTTGATTTCAAAAGACTTTAGAGGAATGTCCAATCCGATGTGAGAATGGTATTAATTGTATTTTCTTAAACAAAATTCAGCGAAAATTTTTCTTTCAAAAAATCAATAGAAATATTTATGCCCTGAGTAGGTGCACACCCTGACTCGAAGCGCTTTCTAGTAGCTCTAAGGACTCATAGAACTGGGTTTCGTGAGGGAAGTTGTGGACCGAGACGACGTGACGCTCATCTCGGGGAAGACTTGGTGTTCCTGAATGGGTGGAGGGAGGAAGGGGGGGGGGGTACGGTAGCTGTCTGCAGCGCACCGAACAAAGTCCGCTTTTTGCCAAGGTGAGTCGTAGGAAGTTGTTCGAGCATAATGGCGCATCTGTTCGCAGCGCTACCATTCCCCTGAATGAGCGCTGTAACACAGCCCTTGCATTACAGTCCACATCTCTTCGGGCTTTCATTGAGTTCCGAGGTTTTTTTGTATTCACAAATTTCCAATTTTTACTGAATTTTTGAAAAAATTTCTCTGTGACAACAGATGAATTTAAAATCGACCGGAAGGAGCCGCATTCTTATTTGAAAAAAACATGGAGGTGCCTACGAGGCAGATTTTCGATCTGAATCTGATCAGGTGTATCGACCGTTGATCATAGAGTTGCTCGTGCGGGCGCCAGCAGCCTCTCCATCCGTCCCTGTGCCGTGCCAGAATGCTCCAGTGGATCCTCCTCGCTCAATGGACACGAAGAGCGTCATAGCGTTCGTTAAGGGGATTTCACGAAGAAGTCCGACCAACGCGTTGATGGGCGTCCTGGCGTTCTCTTAACATCCCGCGGAATCCAGCCGATGACGGCTCTCGTCCAGCGGGTGTCTGCGAAGCGCATTACGTGGCCGACCCACCTAATTTTCGACGACTTGGCCCATGCGACAGCGTCTCTGACCTTCGAACGTCGGCGAAGCTTGGAACTCCGGAGGCCTTCTCTCACTTGCGTGAGATTATTTTTGATTGATATCGATCGACAGCATCGACAATATTGAACGGTGATATCGGATTTCTCCCAGACTTAACTAATCTGCGTGAGAGTTGTGTTGTCATGGCGGCCGATGGAAAGGCTTCACAGCAGGCGATATTTCCATCAGACTATCGATCGATATTATCGATTTTTGAGACTTTTAAAAATTGATTTTTATTTTTCCACGAAAACGAACTAACGTATTTGATGTTCCTAACCTAGCGATATGCGAGAGGTAGTGTTTGGAAAAAATTAGCATAAGATGAAAAATGTTTGTTGAAGATAATTGATATTAAGACGAAATAGGGATTCGGGCAAATTTAAGGTAAAGATGGAGAACTCCTCGAAGATCGAAATGGGGCCTTTATGTATGATGATACGCTTCAACCCGAGCGGGCAGGTTTGCACTCACTTGCGATCTTGTAAGACTGTAGCTGTAGTTGAAATAATTACACACAATGTGCTGCTGAATATTGAATTTGCTTCAGCTTCTTGCTTCATTGTGTATTAAAGGGTGGTCCACATGAAGTGTTACGGGCACAGGAACTCCATTTTTGGAAATATCTCTTACATTTTGTGCTCTGCTGTGGTGTTATCCGTTTTCTCTGTATCTTTTAGTCTACCTATGGTCAGTCTTATTCTCCGTTTTTAGGTAGACATGGTTTGGCTTGAGGATCGTTCAGCAGTAGTCGCTATGTTCAAACGCGCGTCGTCCCTTTCCACGACTTCAAAGATGCTCAAACTGCATCGGATGCAAGTACACCGCGTCATCAAACGTTTCGAAGAGACTGGAGGGATCGAAAGTCGTCCGAGAGGAAGACCACGACGAACTGCAAGGACTCCTGTCCTTCGAAAGGCCGTCAAGGGCAAGCTACACCAAAATCCTGCAAGAAACATCAGGAAGCTAGCTAAGGAGCACAACGTAGGTCGTTCTACTATAAAACGACTGATCAGGGATGCTCTGTGATTCTATTCCTACAAATTCACCAAACGACAGCACCTCACTGAGGAAATGAAGGCTTCAAAATTGGAGAACTGTAGAAAAATGAAGGTCCTTACGCGCGGTGAAAAGCGCGACCGAGTTCTCTTCACAGACGAGAAGTTATCTACCGTCAAACCACTCCAAAACGCGCAAAATCAACGGAAACTGCTGCCAGGAGGATCAGCAAGAGCCGCTGACGTCGAATGAGCTCATTTTCCACAGTCCTTGATGGTATAGGCTGGAGTATCGGGCCTGAGCTTGTTTGAGACCAAGCTTGTTTGTATTCAAAAACAAGTCAAGATCAATGCCGAAATCTACGAGAAGCAAATCCTGGAAAAAGGTGTGATACCTTGGCACAAGAAAATGCTAAGGACATAGACTGGACCTTCCAGCAAGATTAGTCGCCAGCTCACGGTGCCAAGAAGACTCGGGAGTGGTGTGAGGCCAATCTCCCTGATTTGTGAACGAAGGAGGTTTGGCCTTCAAACTCGCCCGATCTCAACCTTATGGATTTCGCCATCTGGTCAGTCCTGGAGCAAAAAGCTTGCTCTTTCAGATACAGTTCACTGGATTCGCTGAGAAGAGATCTGGAGAAGGCACGGGACGAAATTTCACCGGAAATGATCGCGCGCATCCTCAAGAATTTCCGAAAGAGATTGGACGCCTGCATTGAAGCCAAAGGAGCACATTTTGAATGTGATGTATGATATGTTATGCACAATTTCCTTGTCTCTCGAATGATTGTACATTTTTCCTATTTGTGTTTGTTTGTACAAAGTTTTCTATAGCTTTCTTTGTAACACTTCATGTGGACCACCCTGTAATCAGCCAATTAATAGCGTTGTAACTAAGAAAGGAATGCCCTCAGCCTCCCATGCAACCTCGGACAGGGACCTCTGCCGTGTACAAGAGCTCGAAATGCTGATTGTAAAGCTTAGGATCAAATTTGCTACATATGGATCTCGTAAGCGAGTACTGGCCGGTGAAAGTTCACGTTGTCGACGTGTTACGCAGGTCGAAGCTCACACCGTACATACAAATGCAGTTAGTAAATTTATTTACACTTCTAAAGGAGATCTATGTGCAGTCATCCATCGCATCGATAAAGCAGTGTATCGGCGTTTCTTCGAGACCATCGAATAGATGAACTCTCCGTTGTCCGCTGGATAAACGAGTTTCACCTCTGCCCGCGATCCCCTGCAATTATTATAGGATATTTGAAGATTTTGGGTGTATTAATAGAGAAAGAACACACTTCGAAGACATATCGTAACAGTCCTCCACTTGCGCTTACTCGGCAGCTTATTTGCGACACCGCTCCATCGAGGAAGTCCTGGAAGATTTGTAATAGTACACAAGGTTGTTGTAAACTTTCAGCACTAGTCGGCAATCTGACCTACATGAGGTAAGAACGCCCCAACCAATCGGAGCATCTTAAAAATCTTTTCACATTTCAAATTCCCGCGACTCACCCTGATATAGTCCCGTACCAGATCGGCACACGACTGTCTCAGACAGTCACAGTTGACGCACAGTGACGGAATACGTGAGCCTAACAGCAGCGAGAGGTCGCTAGAGAGCACGTCGCCACTGAACCACAGATCTCTGATGTTTTCGAGGCTACACTGCTGAAGCATCGGTTCTCTGAAAGATGCATGATGACCTACGAAGTCACGTATGAACACATGTGGAGATATAACAGCCAAGGTTTGATGCTGAAGCAAGCTCGGTTTATCAACAGCATTCCACGTTAAAAGGCACCACCAATGTTTCTGTCTATCGCTTTCGTGTGCCAAAGCGATCCGGTCTGCCTAGCCTTCACGACGAATGTGAAAGCATCATACCTCTTGTTCATCACGCTCACGAAGAAGTTTATGACGCATCTTGAAGTATGTGGGAACACACTAAGCTGTTATATCTCATAGAGCCCTTCTTCGTCCTCTCGACTCGTTCAGCTGCGCTCCAAGCCACTCGAAGTCGCCTTATTCTTTCCGGCCTTTCTATAGTCTTCGTGTACATTTTTTTTGACGAGATTCAGCCACAGGTTCACCTACCCTAGCCTAGAAAAAAACGGAGATCTAGCCGTAGGTTCAGATTCGGGGGTTCAGCACTCCCACGTATACGATCGGAGTCAGCCAGTGCTCCGCCCTCGGCGTTATTTACATTTGAACCTGCAAAGCACTATTCAATTCCTAATAAGCATATTTTATAGCTATTATCCTGAGATTTCTTGCTACCATTGTTAGGTTGACACTCCTTTGTCTTTCATGTCTTGATGAAATTACGCAACACTGTCGTATTGTTTTCCGATTTTCATGTCACCATTTTGCAAGATTGAAGTTATCTCCTTTATTAACTTTAGCTGCACTGGTTTCTCGATCCTTTCTTGATTCCTTTTGCATTCAATCATGGCTATGCACTTCATTAAAAAATTTAGTTGAATTGGTGATAAAATCACAGACACGTACTATAAAGGATATTACTACTCAATTCAGTATGAGACTTTTCACTCTACAGATTAATTTTGACAAAATCCCTCATATCGTTCCTCCCTTAGGGGTCGTTTAGTGTGCGCGCGACGCGCGACGCGATGCATGTGTAGTGGCCAAATTGATCGAGCGACGCCATTGATCAATTCGGCCAATAGACATGGCATCGCGTCACGTGCACACTATTCGACCCCCTTACTGACAATCACTGTGAACGGTTATCTGGTTTAGTTTGGTTTCCGTCTAAGGGCGCGTGCGAAACGGAAACCTAACTGCTTCCTAGATTCTGCTTGTTTGTCTTCTTATACTTTATTTGTCATATAACACTCATTATGCTTTCGCTTTCTCTCTCTATGAACATACTTATGTCGACAAGGCACCAGTAGTTAATATTTACTAGATTGAGAGCGGAGAGGGAGGAGCCGAACCGTACAATCAGGCTGCTTTAATGCTCGTGCCACTAGAGAGACGTTTACGGTTGATGGGCTGTCCTGCCAAGATTGGCTGGGTAGGCCACATGAAATACTAATCATGTAGCTCTTCCCGATTTTTTTTTTCTTCTTCGGCATCAAAGGCGTGTACGAGTGGTAATAAGCATGTTTTGTACAACGGACTTACTTCGCCGCCTGGAACGACAACTCGTGCAGGTATATTGTGGATCCGGGATTGAACGAGATCGTCTGTAGCACCTTACGTGCCTCTGTTCGCGTCTCAAACTTCAGGCTCAGTTGACTCGTTGTTATCTTTCTCAACGCCTTGTTGAGTTCCTGAGGTAGCTCAGATGCGCCGAACTGAAAACAAAAAGTGTTTTGCTAACAGCGTAAGTTAAAGAGCTTCAAAAAGTCCTGGAAGGGGAAGCCTAGTTCTAAGTCTTTTTTAGAGCAGGCTTACACATCAGAAGTAGAAAACAAATGAAAACACGGTGTGCAAACTGACATCTCCAGGACGATCGGTTATGCTCAGGGCTAATGCTTTAGGTCAGGATCTCGGTAATATGATGACAGGTGAACAGACTTCGCAACCAGAAGCATTAACGAGCGGCCTATCAACATTGATCGATAATATAGATTTTCGCTCGGAGATGGTCGTTTCAAGTGAGAATCACTCGAAAGTGAGGGCCGCTGCACAAGCTTCCAAAGGAGAAACATTATTGATTAGCCAACCCAAATCCGATCAACAATATCGAAACAGGTTGGAATAGATAACGATCGGATGCGCGAAAAACCGCTTAGCTGCGCAAGTATAAACTAGTGCTGAGGCGGGTCGACTGGGATATCTAAAACATGAACTAAAGGCAAGGTAAAATTTACTGCACCTGAGTGACGTCGAAGATTGCGATCTTAAGCATGTCGAACGGAACGTGTTTCCAAATCGAGGCCTGTAGACCTTCCCAGTCGCACAGCACGAGGTTCATTCGTGGGCTCTCCTGAATAGACGTCTTTCCTACTTGTTCCAGAACTAACAAAACATCTTCAAGGCTAGCACACCTCCTCGGCTCCATCCCTGCTCGTGCAGCACTTAGACCTAAGCATGGAGCAGTACTCCACAGTCGTGAACTGCGGCAGGATTCTCTGAAGAGATTTCTTGTCATTTCAATGATATCTCAGGATATTTGTCATATTCACAGCAGGGCGGTGACGGTAACTGGTACCGAAGAGTTCGTTCACGCAATCAGCTTCAACCCTGGTGATATTCACTCACCATCTTGATGGCCCATACTCTCGTCTTTAGCGTTCCAAAGATCACTGACGACCATTGGGGTAGTGCGGCAGCTAAGCTTGACAGTGATCCCAGATCCAAATAGCAACAAACCATGAAGATGATGTCTGCATTAAGTCGCTCCATTACGTGCCTGAAACACGAGCGCGTTTGCACTTTTTCCTGAGATCGTCTGCATTTTCATAACTGTGAACGAAGAACGGGTCCAATTTCAAGATATCTCCTATATGGAATGCGCCACACTTCGCTCAATGTGCGAAATATTGTGAGCTGCCCTAACGCATCAATGCAATTTTCACGTAGAACTGGGCACTTTTAAATTTTTTATAAAATTATCAAACTCCTTCGGGCAGCCAAACCAAAAAAATTCAGAGAAAGTTATACCAAATTTTCCTTCAACAAAAAATTATTCTAACCATCTTGGAAAGTCTGCAGTTTAACGTGCCTGAAGGTCATCTCGATCTGGAAGAGTTCGCTTTGATTTCAAAAGTTTTTTGGCTTAGGCTTAGAAAATGTTCAGTTAGAGTTGGAAAGTGCCCAATTTTATTTGAAAAGTGTCCAATTCGACGTGAAAGTGGTATTTAAACCATACAATGACCTATAGTGGTCAGCCAATGGACAAGGCAGCGGTGTACACTTCCCAGACACGTCTGGTTTCAAACCATCGCCAGCCGGGGAAACCAAGGCCCGCGCGGGACGTGAACCTTGAATCGATAAGAGCCGCGGAGACTACGCTACGCCACTTTCGGAAAACAGCGAGACCAGATTCAGAGCGATGGGAATAGCTTGGTAAAAATTGGCCACGCATTCGCCTTCTACGGAATGTCGTGGAGCTAATTCGAATGCGTAAATCGCCATACAATGACTTGCGTGGAACCTGGTGCTCGCGACAACCGCTACCTCCCCAACAGCGCTACACTCGCCTTTTTTATGCACGAGATGAGAAATCCATTCGAAAAATAGATTCGAGAACAAATTCAAGCTCCTTTTCTCAAGCTAAATGAATTCCTTAGCAGTGTCTCAAATTTCTTTGTATTACATTTCTGGACAAGTCTGTGAAGTCGTAGATATTCTAAGCACCACAGAATCTCGGATTTTCGTTGTATTTATTTTTTCGTCGGACTGAAGGTTATAGAGATTCCACGATTTCATAGGATTTTCTGCGCTCTTACGTAAGGAAGACATGTGATTTTAAATACATATGGAAAGTATAAGATGACAGCCAGAACCGGAAAGTTGGGGCTACTTTCCGTGACAGCAAAAAAAACGAATCTCATGTCATGGGACTTTATGGCCTGAATGTTGAAGAAGCCAAGTCGCAACTAAGTCGAAATTCGGGCGCTAGATCAGGAAGGTGTTGTCTAAAAAACAGCAGTGAACCACTGTCACGAGGCACCATAAACGAGGGGTAGAACTGCTTAAAATAATGGAAAGCCTTGCTCAGAATAGAAAATCGCACGGAGGAATAGGGATAAGCGAAGTCTAGGCGATGTTTCCATAACTTAGCACATGTATAGGAGCATCAAAACATATCCAGCTGGGGTGTATCCTTGCACAAAAATCGAAGAGAGAACTTCATTCATCGGAACTCCACGATCTGGCGCCTTGAAAACTGGAGATGCCAAGCTCTGGTTTCTTCATATAATGACAGAACGAAAAAATAAAAATAAAATAATAATAAATAATAAAAACAACGAAACATTTTCGAAGCAGTAGTCACTCACTATAAAGAGCGTATCATGCGCAATATCAAAAAGTGGCTCGCGAAACATTTGAGGAAGAGCTGGTTTTCTCGAACCATCGCGAAGTCTCCAGGCCACACTCAATTTACCATTTTCAGCTTGATAATAAATAAATAAATAAATAATAACGACAATAAATGATAAATGACGATAACAAGTGATAACGAATAAATAAATAAATAAAAGCAAATGATACATTAGAGCAGGACATGGTAATAAAAATCTGAGAACAAAGCATAAAAATTTGCCAAAAACCGCTCTAATAAATATTAGGTTTTCGCATAAGTCCTTCCGTTTTTTCAACGATTCATTGCGGATTTCGCCGACGTTCTCTTGCTAAGCGCTATACAGCTTTCGAAAGAGAATGATCTGCTCTTCCAGTGCATGCATTGCATTCCCTTTTCATCCTGAATTTCTTCAAATTTTAGGTCGTTAAAGTGAAAAGTGAAAAAGTGGCCATCTGCGCAGTCGCTTCTCTCCGCGTAGGTCTGGAATTTTCGCGCAGTTTTTCATAGCATTTGGAAAACAATGTTCTGTACTACAAGAATACATGTTGGTCTTATTTGCTCATTTGTCCTTTATTGATTTTTAGGCCATCAAATTGGGACGTCCAACTTTTCCATCTGAATTTTTACCGACAGCTCCTGCTCTGTGGTGGACTTTTTTGCTTGTTGTTTAATGTCGTTTGGAAGAGGATGTCTTGCTCAATAAGAATTTGCGTCGCGTTTATTGCTTCATACTGCTTTCTGTCGAATATCAACAATTGAACAAGGAGAAGAAGTTGCTGGTGGAGATGATTTTTCTCTTTTTGGAATTTTGCTGATATTCGACAGAAATCAGCATGAGCCAATAAACGCGACACAAATTCTTATGGAGAAAGACATTCTCTTTCGACCGACATATAACACCGAGCAAAAAGTCCTACCACAGAGCAGGAGTTTCGGTAAAATTTCGGACGGAAAAGTCGGACTTCCAATTTGATGGCCTAAAAATCAATAAAGGACAAATGAGCAAATAGGGCCAACACGTATTCTTGTAGTGCAGAACATTGTCTTCCAAATGCTACGAAAAACTGCGCAAATATTCCAAACCTAAGCGGCGAGAACAAGGCGCAAATGGCTGCTTTTTCACTTTTCACTTCAACGACCTAAAAATTGACAACATTCATGATGAAAAAAGAAATGCAGTACATGATCTGATAAGGCAAATCATTCTCTTCCGAAAGCTATGCAGCGCTATGCAAGAGACCGCAGGCGAAATCCACAACGAATCGTTGAAAAAAACGGCGGGGACTTATGGGACAACCTAATACAAGGTGAACCATAAGCCCTACAACAGAATTGCGCGATCTTATTAGGAGTCTTTTGTCAATTGCATAGAACCACATACCAATTCTTCCTCATATAAAAGTTACCAGACCTCCAAGCGGCAACTTCAAGTAAGACATCGTTAATTAATTCCATCAGTACAAAAACTGTTGGTTTTTGATTTTGGGTGTTCTCCGTCTGTGCCGCTTTCACATGGTTATTTTCTTGTATAATGGTATAGCGTGGAATACTTTCAGAGGAGAAATCTCACCCTATATAGGGCGCGTGGAGCGCAGTCGGAGGAGGCGCCGACTGTCGCCGATACCAGGTTCCTGGTTCGGATTTCCCGCCCAGGCCAACCAAGCCTTCCATCCCTCCGGGGTCGGTGAATTGGAACAAGACTTGTCTGGGGAGGATAAAGCACTGACTTGTACATCGGCTGGTCACCGCAAGCCATTGTGTGGCCAAATACGAATTCATGTCGCCTCCACGACATTCCGTAGAAGTAGAATGCGTGGCGCACCCCAAAGAGGATTGAATAACGCCGTTCTTTATCCTGTATATAAAAGCGGCGCAAAATGCCTCCCGACAGGATGTGGTGAACTGTCCAAATATTCATTACCTCAGAATTGTATTGGTTTTATTTGAAGTAATACGCCTAGTGCAAAAGATTTTATGTTGAAATACAGAAAAGATTGACAATGAATAGAGCTATGATCATCTGAAATTTGGGGACAAAATGACGGAAACTTCAGGTTCGACGTAATATCTTCTTAAGTTTTTACGGAAAGGAAGTGTACGAAATGAATTCTTTTTTAAAACTTGTCCAGGAATGGTGAAAGTGAGCCATACTTCACGCATTTATAAGAATTTTTCGAATCTATCCCAATCGAAGGGGGAGGGGCATATATGGACTTGTATTTCCAATACGCTTTTTGAGTTTCTACGAGAGCTTCAGCTGTTGTTCCGTTATTCGAGGGCTTTCATTGAAATTCATTGGGCATTTTACGTTTGCCCCTCCCGACTAGGATAGATGCAGTTTTCTTTAGATGAAGTGCAAACTGATGGGAATGAAAGAATGATCAGAGGAAGATTCCTTTATGTCACGATTGCAGAAGGAAGGAGAATGGAAGCCGCCTGCGATGACGGTCACCAGAAGACGGACCATATCTGCGCCTCGACAAAGGGGGAGGTGACAGGTAGGGGATGCGGGGCCCCGTTAGCACTTAGGAGGATATGCCATCGGCACTAATTCGCCGACAATTGATGATACAGAGGGGTTAGCGGACAGAGGCTGAACAGGAGCAACCCGATCGTTCTTCGCACGTCAGAAATCCCGCAACAACAGAATTCTAGTGAACCACTTATGCTAAAGATGAAACAGATGAAACATGGAACTGTACGAAGTGTCATCCAACATTCAGGTGTAACAGTGCCTAACATTTTTATTTATGCAAAAGTTCGCTTAACCTTCTGACGAACTAATACTGTGTTCGTTTCAGCTGAATTAATATTTGTATTTCTAAAAAATCGTGGCCTTTGTCAAAAAAGTTTCGCGAATCTTCTTCGGCTCGTGTTCCTAAAACTTGGAGTAAACTTCTGCATAATTTCTAATTCCTTTCCAAAAACGTTCCATTACAAGTGAAAAAAATCGCCAACAAAAAGGCTTTCAATAAATTAACTACAAGTTAGTTTTTAACAGAGAATAAGCGATATTTCGATGGAATACATACCCTTTTCACGTCAAATTGGACACTTTTCAAATCAAATTAGATACTCTTCTAAATCAGCTTGAAGGCTTTTGAAATCAAAGCGATTTCTTCCAGATCGACATGACCTTCCTAAAGCCTAAACTATTAGGTTGTCCCGTAAGCCTTCGCCGTTCTTTTCAACGATTCACTGCAGATTTTGCCGGCGGTCTCTTGCATAGCGTTGCACAGCTTTCGAAAGAGAATGATTTGCTCCATCAGAACATGTATTGCATTTCTTTTTTCATCATGAATTTTGCCAATTTTTAGGTCGTTGAAGTGAAAAGTGAAAAAGTGAAGAAGTGGCCATCTGCGCACTAGTTCTCTCCGCTTAGGTTTGGAATTTTTTGCGCAGTTTTTTATAGCATTTGGAAGACAATGTTCTGTACTACAACAATATGTGTTAGTGCTATTTGCTCATTTGTCCTTTATTGATTTTTAGGCCATCAAATTGGGACGTCCGAAGGAGGATGGTTATTTTTGCCGACAGCTCCTGCTCTGTGGTTGGACTTTTTGGGTTGGTGTTACATGTCGTCCGAAAGAGAATGTCTTGCTCTATAAGAATATGTGTCGCGTTTATTGATTTCTGTCGAATGTCAACAAAATGCCAAAAAGAGAAAAATCGTCTTCACCAACAACTCCTTCTCCTTGTTCAGTTGCTGATATTCGACAGAAATCAGCGACACAACTTCTTATTGAGCAAGACATCCTCTTCCAAACGACATATGACACCAAGCAGAAAAGTCCAACCACAGAACCGGAGTTTTGGTAAAAATTCGGACGGAAAAGTCGGAATTCCCAATTTGATGGACTAAAAATCAATAAAGGGCAAGTGAGAAAATAGGACCAACACATATTCTTGTAGTACAGAACATTGTCTCCCAAATGCTCGAAAAAAACTGCGCAAAAAATTACAAACCTAAGCGGAGAGAACAAGTGCGCAAATGGCTACTTTTTCACTTTTCACTTTTCGCTCCAACGACCTAAAAATTGACAAAATTCATGATGAAAAAAGAAATGCAATAAATGCTCTGATAGAGCAATCATTCTCTTTCGAAAGCTATGCAGCGCTATGCAAGAGACTGCCGGCTAAATCTGCAGTGAATCGTTGAAAAAAACGGCGGAGACTTATGGAATAACCTAATACATGCTCTCCAAAACGCTTGGAATAATTTTTTGTTCAAGAAAAATTTGACACAACTTTCTTTGAATATTTTTTAAAGTTCACCTGGCCCAATAAGTGTTATAACTCTATAAAAATTTCATATTTGGTGAAAAATCAAAAAATAAAATTTATCGTTCAGCACAGCAAAGAAACTAGGATAGAATGCTTTAAAAGATCAGATCGCACCATGCACTCAAAAAGTTCGCCGCGTTCTTTTATTTGATCTATAGTGTAAATGCTGCCTACATGAATCAGCAAAACATCAATAAAACAAACCAAATTGAAGATATGTGTGTCTTTACAGTTGTTTTTGTTCTATCGTTAATACGTGGCAAACTCCATGCAAAGAAAAATTTTGCTATCAATCGAATACAAACCGCGACCTCTTTGACGAGGGCATGGCGCAGTCTCTTTCTTGACACTAAAAAACGGGCGCTTTTGTGCTTTTCAACACAAGCTTTACACAATTATATTTCATCAAAAAATGAGAATTTTATAAAATTTCAAACAGTGTGCTCACTTATTGGGTAGATGAATTAAAACTTCAAATAAATCATACTTAAGCTTTTCTTGGACAAAAAGTTTATTCTATCCTTTTTTAGAGAGTCTCTATTTAACGAAGAAGAAGCTTATTTCGATTCCGAAGAGCTCGCCTTGATTTCATAAGTCTTACAGTAGCGTAGAAGAGTGTCCAATTTGATTTGGAAACTGTTCAATTCGACGTGAAAATTGTATATAATGCTTTTTCAGTAAATAAACTACTAAATCGCTTTGACAAAAAAACACTTCACTTTATGCAAGAAATCGCTTTTGCCAATCTTTAAAAAGCCAGCCCTACCTGTATTCTTTTGTGCTTAACTGATTTTGTATTACTTTCGTATCAATTTTCAATAAATGTTCTATTAATTTGTTTATTTATTTAGTTATTAGGTTGATCGAAAAGTCTTGCAACGCTTTGCGCAGCTACCTGCTAAGGCCTGAGTTATACTCCCGCGGGAGCATCCGCGGAAGGGCGGGAATCGCGCCGAGACTCCTCACCTGGCCAATCGCCGCGCCTCGCCACGCCCGCCTCCGCCGTGCACCATTGGTCCGCGGACGTTCCGTGGATGCTCCCGCGGGAGTATAACAGAGGCCTAAAATTGTTAAAGCTCTTACAGTACTGATCTTGCGTGGTGACGTCACAGTACATTCTCGAAGCTTCCTCAAGCAGCTATAGAAGGCCTTGTCGAGTACGAATACAACAACAATGTCGACGACAAGCAGCAGCATCCGACGACCTATCGTCTACTACGAACTTCTGCAAGGGCATTCCGCAAGGACTGCAGCCTCCGACATCTGCGCTGTATTCAAGGAGGACGTCCTTCACTATTCCACAGTGGCCCGTTGATATCAGCGCTTCAAGGCTGGAGATATCTCTCTCGAAGGTCGACCTTTGACCTTTTTCCGGATGCCCCTCTGTTATGGAAGAAGACAGCTTGCGCGAAGCCTTCAAGGTGAAGCCAAATTCAACCACTCGCGAATTGGCGGCGACACTTGGATGTACGCAAAGCACCGTCGTGAGGCAGCTGGAGATCCTTGGGTCCCGCATTGGGCACCACAAGAGCTGCGAGACTCTGACAAGGCATGACGAATCAGTGTTGCTGAGTCGCTGCTTCTTCGCCCGCACAGAAAGGACTCTCTGAAGGACCCTGTTGCTGGTGATGAAAGCTGGGTTCTTTATGTTAACCACACCCGCAGGAGCCAATGGCTCCCACGCGGAGGACCGGCTCCAAGACATCCGAAACGTGGACACCACGAAAAGAAGGCCCTTCTGTGTTGCTGGTGGGACTCAGAAGGCATGCTTTAGGCCCCGTTCATACTTCGTCGCGGCGCGACGCGACGTCACGTATAGTGGTCATATTAATTGTGCGACGCGATCGATCAATTTGGCCTCACTGCGTGGCCATCGCATCGCGCCGCGACGAAGTATAAAAGGGCCTTACTGGGAGTTGCTGGATAGTGAGACCACAGTCACAGCATCTGCCTACGCTACCCAGCTCCAGAGCTTGGCCGACGCCATGCGCCAAAAACGTCCAGAACGGGAAAATGTCTACCTGCTGCACACAACGCGCGTCCTCATGTCGCAAAAGTGAGTCGCGAGAAAATCCAGGAGTTAGGCTGGGAAGTTATGCCCCATCCACCGTACTCTCCAGACCTCGCGCCTTCTGACTACCACCTGTCCAAAGCTCTGAAGCAGCATCATCGAGGTAGAGAATTCGATGATCGACGTCAACTGGAAATGAAGGTTTCTGAATTCTTTTCCTCACACCCCTCGGAATTATGGCGGAAAGGAATTGAAAGGCTGTCCGAAAGATGGGGCAGGATCTTAGCCTTGGATGGGGAATATATCGTGGACTGAGTTTTTGTATATTCTGTTATATTGTACTGTATTGTAATATTGTTGTGCTAGTGTTGCAAGACTTTTCGATCAACCCAATATTTACTTATTCAAAGTCGAGAACACTGATCCACATAGCCTTTTGTCTGGATCCATGCTATCATCCATCCACTCAAGCTAATCGAAGGCGCATAGAAAACACCTAAAGAACTCGACTGCAAAGCGGTGATCGTCTTCATCTACGTTCCACAGATCATAGGCGCAACACGGTCAGTTCAAGCGGTCACGCGTCGGGTCTCATTATCTCCGCGATATTCCCACCCACACGTCGTCTCGATCGCCTTGCTCCTGCGTCAGCGATCGTCGGCATCAACACTTCCATCTACTCTCGCGATGTTTGTTGTTTGTAGACGTGTACGCTCGAATGACATCAAGCTCGGAGCCTTTGTACAAGACGCAGAAAATGCCGGCGCAATCCGGGTTTGTGGGTGTGGGATTTCAGCGAAAAAAGGGATTTCAGAGGCGTCGAGCTTGTTTAGAAGAGTGTCCAATTAGTCTTCAGAAGTGTCCATTTTGATTTGCAAAGTGTCCAATTTGACGTGAAGATTGTATAATATATATGGAATTTCGGGTCTATCCTAGTCCGGGGGGGGGGCACATAACTAAAGTGTATGTAAAAAATCCACTTGGGACTTACCGAGCGACTCCTACAGAGCACGATAGAACCTAAACCAGAAAAATTCACGAGCGAAAAAAAAACGAAAAAATAAATGTTTTCGCCGCGGTTGTAAGCGGGTGAAGTTATGTGCCCTCCTCACCATGTTAAATCCTGGTTCTAACATGTCAAGCGGTGGTCAGCACGCGGCACGACTCCATTGCGTCGCTCTTTGCCCGCCGACACGGTTGTCAAACCGCGGCGAATATATTTTTTTATTTATCCGTTCGTTTTTTCCTTTGTTTTAGGTTCTATCGCGCTCCGTAGGACTCGCTCGGTAAGTCCCAAGTCGATTTTTTACATACTTTTTAATATGTGCCCCCCCCCGGACTAGGATAGATCCGAAATTTCTGCGGAAGGTGTTGTGAACGTTTTTCGACAAAAACTTCGATAGCGAGCAATCGAAGCGTTATTTGCCGTAGTCAACTAGTGTCTTCGAAGAAATTTTTGCGTAATGATTCGACTGGGACTATTCTTTCGCTTGTATTCATCTCCGAAATCATTAGTTTCTTTGGACTTTCAGTCGCGTTCACTGTCAAATAAGTTAATTGAAGGCTAAGGTAACATGATAAGAACGCAGAAGGAATAGGCTAAAACGACGGTAGGAAGAGATACCTGGAGATTCAGTTAACTATGCGGCATTTCCGCGCAAAATACGGGTTTGCGGTGTGATCGATGGAGTCCAGGGTTCCTGCTGTAGCCCGAAATTTTGTTCTGTCATTGTTTTCTGTTTCATTAGCACGAGTGAAGGCTAAGCAGTTTCAGTTTAAATTTTAGTTTATTCGCATATAGTTCTTCGGTGGGTAGGTTAGTGTTTTTCGAATTGTTTGCATTTGGATTATTTGCAAGTTTACGACACCACCGATGGTACATGTCGCGAAAATGGGCAGCATGGGATGTCGGGAACGCGCCAGCCAATCAGATCGCATCAAACTGGTATGCCATTCATAAAGGGCTTGTACGGTCATTACCCTGATTGGCGCAGGTGTGTTCGCTCGGTAATCTGCTTTTTTATGATTACCTGGTACATCCTCACTTTCCAATGCTGCCCATCTTCGCAACATGTACCATCGGTGGTGTCGTAAATTTGCAAATAATCCAAATGCAAACAATTCAAAAAAACACCTATCCATCGAAGAACTATATCCGAATAAACTAAAATTTGAACTGAAACTGCGTAGCCTTTACTCGTTCTAATGAAGCAGAAAACAATGACTGAACAACGTTTCGGGCTACAGCAGGAACTCTAGACTCCATCGATCACACCCCAAACCCGTATTTTGTGCGGAAATGCCGCATAGTTAACTGAATCTCCAGGTATCTCTTTCTACCGCGGAGTTTTAGTCTACTCCTTCTAAGTTCTCATCATGTTATTTTATCCTTTGCTCCACTTATTTGACAGTGTACGCGACTGAAAGTCTAAAGAAACTAATGATTTCGGAGATGAATAGAAGCGAAAGAATAGCCCAGTCGAATCATTAGGCGTAAAGACACTTGCAGGCTATGGAAAATATGTTCGAGGGCTCACTATCGAAGTCTTTGTCGACATAGGTCATTCAGGATCTATCCTAGTGCGGGGGGGGGGGCACATAACTAAAAACTAGGGAACAAAATGAATTAATACTTACCGAGCGGCTCCTAGAGAAGAAACCTAACCTAAAAGAAACCAAAAACGGACGAACAAACAAAAAAATAAAAAATCGCCGCGGTTTACAACCGTCTCGGCGGGCAAGAGCGACGGAATAGAGTCATGCCGCGTGCTGACCGTCTCTTGACATGTTATAACCAGGATCTAACATGGTGAGGAGGGCACACAACTTTTCCTTCTTACAACCGTAACAAATGCAATTTTTTGTTTTTTCTTTGTGACTTTTTCTCGTTTAGGTCTTGTGTTGTTCTGTAGGAGCCGCTCTGTAAGTCTTGAGTGAATTTGTCACATATAATACTTTTTAGTTATGTGGCCCCCCGGACTAGGATAGATCCGGTCATTCATCATGTGTGTGAGCACTCTCAGAGATTCCATATATACCATTTTCACTCCAAATTGGACACTTTTCAAACAAAATTGGACACTTCACGTCAAATTGGACTCTCTTCTAAACAAGACTGACACCTCTGAAATCAAAGTTAACGCCTTCAAAATAGAAGCGAGCTTCTTACCGGTACAGGCGGTCAATCGGTTGGTCACGAAAAGTCATTGCAAAGTCGAGTACATGGCGCATCCCATGAACAGATTGACACCCGACAACCACCACTTACCTTTTATACAATGAACCGACGACACCTTGACCTTCTGCAAAGGTAAAGGAAACCAATCTCTGGACTGGTTACCATTTCGCACATCGAATTCGTCTCAGCCATTCTTCACCTTCACCAGTGACTTCAAGAAGGTGGATGAAATGAAAACAACCTTTATTTCAACAACGTGCAAGCAACAACAACAACTAACTACCACTCAAACGACTGAGTTCAAACAATGTGTGAATAGACGTCTTTCAAATAACAATGATATCATGTGATAAACAGAGGCTGCATTAGATAGCACTTATACTTAAGTCGCTATCTGAGTCGCGACAAACTTCGAATTACAGATATCGATTAGGCAGCGCGTGGGCGATCAATACCGCCGAAACAGTATGAACAGTATTAACGCCACCTCAGTCCCTTCCATCCTTTACAGCTTTCTTAACCTTCTTCTTATCTGCTGCAAGGGCGTGTTTCTTCATTCCAATGGAATTCGAATCGAGGACCTTCGAGTCCTGCTTAAATTTATTCCGAGAACTCTTCTTTTTCTTCTTATTTACACCTTCAGGTCCCTCCACCTGAACCTTCGTCGTGTTCGGGTCTTTGGTGAGCTTCGCCTTCTTCTTAGCAGGCGCATCAGACTCCTTCGAACCATCATCACCCTTGGTAGCCTTCACCTTCTTCTTCTTTTTCACGAATGCAATGTGTTTTCGCTTTGGTGCATGTCGTAGAAGCTCCTTCTTCTCGTTCCTAAACGACACAAGTAATGGGCATGGAGAGAATAGGGAACAATATCTATCCTAGTGGAGGGGGGGGGGGGCAATAACTATAACTTATGTAACAAATTGACCGGACACTCATTGGGCGGCTTCTAGAGGACAAAACAGGACCTAACCTGACAAAATTCCCAAAAAATCGGTTCCGCCGCGGTTGTAAGCAGACAAAGTTATGTCCTGTTCCCCCCCCCCCCCTGACTCCTGGTTATAACTTGTCAGGCGGCGGTTAGCTAGCCGTGTTTGAATGCGATTTGCCCGCCCAGAGATCTTTGGCAATCGCGGCGATTTGTTTGTTTGTTTGTTTATTTTTTGGGTCCTATTTCGTCATCCGATCAAAGATGCCGGCCTCAGAGCCTCGATATTCAACGCCTCTGTACTGCCTGCGATGTGTTACGCGACGGAAACCTGGCCCGACAACAAGACAATCGCCAGAGCGAGCAAACTACGCATCGAGAGATGTCTTCTGAGGACAAGCCTTCGTCAGCAATGGCAAGAAGGCCTGCGAAGCTCGGAGCTACGGGATAAGTCGCAATTAGCAGATCCGCTGCAGTAGATGAAGAAGTCCAAATATCGCTGGGCCGGACACCTGCTTCGACGAAAGGACGATAGATGGAGTCTCCGTGTCACAGAATGGCTCCCGAGAGACCATAAGAGACCACTGGGACGAGCGCCAACGCGATGGGCAGACTCATTCTCAAGATCTTTCAGAGAGTGGAGTCTGCCTCACTGGATGCAAACAGCCAGAGATCGAGCGGTCTGGAAGAGTTGTGGTCCCCGCTGAGAAGACCTCCAGCCGGCGAAGCGACCATCAAAGTAAGAATTTGTCCTCGTGAAGCCATTCCGTGAGACTCAGGTCAATGTTATATAAATTTTAGTTATGTGCTCCTCCCCCCCCCCCCCCCCCGCCCTCCCAACAGCATAGACCCGTGGGGGTATTCTCAGGCCCAAATGAGGAGGCGAATCCAAGAAGCAGGTCGAAAAAAGCTGACCAGATAGGGGTCTCATCAGAGGCCACCGCGAGAATATCCACCCTTTGGGTAGTAGAATAGTATGTCCCACTTTTGCAAGTCTTGAACCTACGGAGTTAGGGGCCGGTATGGAATTGCACAGCCTTCCAATCATAGTACATGCAGAAAAATGAAGAAAAAAACTATAAGGGATCATTTAGTGTGCACGCGACGGGCGTTGCGATGTTGTGATCATCTTCCATATCGATCGCGCGATTCGATTAATCGATGTGGGAGCTTATCATAACATCGCGTCGCGCGTCGCGTGCACACTAAACGATCCCCGAGGCAACGAATCGAACCGCTGATCCCCAGCGCCTATGAAGCAGTGTTCCTGCTTAGTTTTCCCTTTTTCGTCATGCCTTCCTCAATCCTAACCCATGTTTTGACCGTGCCCCTACCTTTGTTCCAGAATTCCTTTCGCACGTTTTTCGTTCAGATTTTTCAGACAAATAAAAACAATACGTGCAATACTCCATAGCTGATCTTTGGGAAACCCGTCTGCTCCGCAGTTTCACGAAATATGACCACACAAAAGACGCCTCTTTCGAGACAGCAACGACATTCTGTCTCAGATGGCTGACCTGTTCAACGGCTTCAGATTCAGAGTATACTCCGGCACCTCAAATCCAGCCTGATGAATCACGGTAGCGATCGACCGCAGATATTTCGTATCCGACTCGGTGAAGTAGGTGATAGCTCGACCATGGCGTCCAGCGCGTCCGGTTCGGCCTAAACGACGAATACGTTGAACAGGAGGCATTCAAGACGACAATGAAGCACGGACATAACACTTACCGATTCGATGGATGTAACTGACGATAGACGTCGGCAGATCGAAGTTGATCACGAGGTTCACGTTACGAAGATCCAGACCTCGTCCCATCAACTCGGTACAAATCAGCACCCAGAGCCGTCCTGATCGGAATGACTCAATGATGTGATCTCTCTGCAAATGAATTTTTAGTTCATGTTCAGACGCAGAATGCACTAAAAGAACAGAGCTTTCTGCAGAATCCAACAAAACTCAATGAACCAGTAGAAGTCCAAATGAAATGGCAGCTGTCTACGGTCGCTCTTGATATAACAAGTCCTTTAATGGGGGGAGGGATTGCGAACTTCTCGCTCTTAGGGCCTGTTCATACTTCGCGACGAGAACGACTCGTCGGCCGTGCAAAACATGCAAATCGATTGAAATCTTGCGGTCGTCGCCGAAATCTGTTCATACTCGAGCGGTGTCGCAAACTGTCGCACTCGTCTCTTGCCTGTTCATACTTTCCGGAAGCTGCCGTCGCGAAGTATGAACACAGCCTTAAGGCACCACACACTTCTGCGGCAACGCCGCGGCCCTATTCTTAACCATAGGGCAGGTACGCAGAGCTCGCCGTCGGAGGCGTCCCTGCCCTATCCTTAACCATAGCGGCGAGCGGCGTTGCCGCACAAGTGTATGCGGGCCTTTACACGAGCCAAGCCTTCTTGCGATCGTGGTCAGTTGGTGGAGTGGGTAAAGCAGAAAAAATGAACATTCTGACCATCTCGCGAAACCCCTGGCTTAACCGCTGCACCAACTTAGCTACTATTAACTATTAACTCCATTTTGTTGGACCCAATGTACAGCTTCTTACGTTAAACGATCACCGACCTCACTTTGAGACTTTTCGCTGCTTATAAGCGCGACAGGTATAGGCGGAATGATCGACGAGAGCGCCGCGAGTAGCTCACGAGCCCGCTCTTTACTCTAGAAACATACGCCGTTGCAAAAAAATTGAAAAAGTGAGGCTAGTGGCACCTATACCTGCACAAAAATCAAAGCCGGCGGGTCGAATTGAGTCTGAAGAAGTGTTCGAATAGCTAACAGCTTTCCGTGCTCCGAACCAGCAAACACCAATTCCTGCTTCACGTTCGCGTTCGCCGAATTTCTAAACACACAACAATTGAGGCTCCAGTAAAGCTATAGGTTCCATCGACACCTCACCGTTCACCAATGCAGACCATAGCGACGTTGTTCAAGTTCTCCTTGCACCTGAATCGATCGTTTTAACTGGAGCAAGGATAGCCAAAGAAGAAGCTGCTTCGCTTACCACTCCTCCACTTCATACGAGAACGTAGCGCTGAAGAACGCTCTTCGAGTGGACTTCCCGTCACACGCTTTGTACACTTTCGCAAGCTTAAAAACATTTTTTTCATAATTTACGAGATTTTTTAAATCTCCATCAGGTAAAATTCCTATTTCTGAAAATTTATTCGTTAAAAGACGCAGAGGGTGGAAAACTTCTGCATCATTTAAACAAGCAGAAACTCGTTTTCAAAATGAAATAAAAATGAAATAAATAAAAGCGATGGTTCGTCTTATTAAATGCACATAGCCCAGCTGGGTGCTAGCAAATCGAAGAAGATGGACAACTTTAGCCATGAGGCTCTAAGAACTAGGACTGCATTTTAGATCTTAAGAAAGGCTTGTGCTGTGAATACCTAAGCGTCTGTTCACGCTTCGCGATTGGTCGGCCAGGCAAAGTATACGTGTCGATTTTTGCAAGGCGCTTGCTTGGCAAAAATCGATACGTATGATTTGTCCAGACGGACCAATCGCTTCCCTCACTCCCGTCGCGAAGTGTGAACAGGCCCTGAGCGCGGACCTTACCATTGATCCTTTAGTCTTCCTGTTTATGATCCCGAATCCCTACTCTTTACGTTCCCTGCTTAAGTTAACCGCCATTTTTATACAAAAATCTCTACCTCTACCTACTAATGGTAAGTCCTTTTTTGTATTTTTGTATTCTTTTTTTGAATAAATGTCAAAGCTGTAGTGTAACTATAGTGTACCTAAGTGTAGACGATGCTTCTGGAAGCGTAAAGAATGGACGATTTCTATAATAAAGGTCTACTAATTTCACCTCTTCAAACCTATTTAGCTTTACAAATTTCAAATTTGATTCGAAAAGTGATCAGTTTGGCGCGAAAACGGTATAAATTCCAGTGATACGACATAAATCCGACGTACCTGATTCCGAAAGCAGCGCTCTTGGCCTTCTACGACCTCAAATAACCGGTCACTTTCATCGACAATCAGCCATCTTAACAAATAAGGATGGAAGCTGGCAAAAAGTCTTACTTAGAGAAATAGAAACGTAGAGAAAGGCACACCTTAAAAACTTGAGCTTCATGTCCTGCAGATGGTGAGCAAGGCGATTGGGTGTTGAGACGAGCACATCGACTGTAATGCAACAATAAGGCCTTTAAGGAATGAATGAGAAAAACTAACTGAAACAAACCATTCTGTGGAATTTCTTCGCTCTCGAATAACGCCGCTTTGACAGGAAGATCTTGGCCGAATTTGAGAAACTGACGATAGGTCTGAAGAGAGAAATAAAGGATTTTGAGCACATCGATCCATATATGTCGGTCAAATACAAGCACTCATAAGCCCCTTGAACCACTTAGGAGGCCTGATCTCCTTTAATGCAAAACGTCCTAAAGACTGCCAAATTATTAGGTTGTAACGAAATAAATGGCACTGAACCACTGCAAATTTAAACAGTTAATATCTTGGCTTGTAGGCAAGTTTATTAATCGAAATAAAAACCTTCTGATTCTACACATCTTTGCCAACGTGTCACAAGCTTTTTTATCCCAGTAGCATAAAAATCAGAAGTTCTGGAATTGACGAAATCTTCGAAGGCACTTTCGGCATCCTGTTGGTATTTGAATATTTTCCCTACCAAGAAGTCGCCAAGACGCTTGAAGAGATGGTAGTCTGTTGGGGAGAGGTCGGGGAAAAACGGAGGATGTGGTAGAGTTTCAATGCTCAGCTCATTCAATTTCTGCAACGTCATTCTGCTACATGGGGGCGAGCATTGTCGTGCAGAAGGAGAACTCGCCTTCGGTTTACCAAGGCCGGCCGGATATCCTTCAACTTTTTCATCATTTCTTCAATTTCAATGCAGTACTCTGCCGTGATGGATTCACCGGGAGGAAGGAAGCTGTGGTGAATGATTCCCAGCGAACACCACCATGCTGTCACCATTACTTTCTTTTGGTGCAATTCCGGCTTCGCAAAAACCTTGGGGCTCTCATCGCTGTCCACCCACTGTGCCGATCGTCGCCTGTTGTCGTACATTATCCATTTCTCGTCACAGGTTACGATGCGATCAAGCAATGGGTCCGTTTCGTTCCGTAGAAGCAGTGCGGACGAGATCTCATATCGTCGGTTTCTTTGCTCCTCAGACAGCTCGTGAGGCACCCATCTTTCCAGCTTTTTGGTCTTTCCGATTTCCTTCGGATGCCGGGCAGCTGTGTTGTGACTGACGCCAAGAACCTTCGCTATCTCCCTGGTACCTTTGTGTGGATCCTCCTCTACCACATCTCTCAGCTTGTCCTCATCAACATCACTATGCCTCCCACGACCTTCATGTTCTTCCAAGCTCTCATCTCCATTCCGGAACTTCTGATACCAACGATACGCCGTCCGAATTGTGGAACATCCTTGACCGAATGCGGCGTTGATCTTCTCGTCCGCCTCCTTAGCTGTAGTGCCCAGCTTGAATTCATACAAGTAAATGCCTCGGATTACCCTTTTGTCCATCTGCAAAAAAGTCAATAAAACTCCAAAGTTTTCCCACTTTTACATAGAAGATTTGGTACTCACCGGTAGAGCAAAGTTTGCGCTTCTAAATGATATGCCACATGTTGCGGTTTGTTCTTGATCAAATGCGTAAAGACGCGCCAAAAAACGGCGCGAGCCAGTGCCATTTAATTCGTTACAACCTAATACATGGAAGGAAAGAACTAACTGGTCCGGTAGTGTCCTCTGGGTTCTCACTAGAATTCTACACAGATATTTCATCAACTTTGAAAAATCTCAGTGTGAATCTTGACTGAACAAAGCACATAACACTCTTATCTACGGGATATAACGGCTACTATCTCCAATAACAGCTTGAAACACTGGAGGAGAAGACTAACAGACCTGAGCGGCGAGTTCTCTAGTAGGCTCAAGCACAATGGCCAAGAGCTTCGAGCCATCTTTGTACTTTGCCAGCTTCTTCAATCTCAAAACGTCCAGTATTATGGGCACGGTGAACGCCAGTGTTTTTCCAGAGCCTAGAAACTTCCAAATGATAATCATACCAAGCGACGAATAAAAACGAAGAAAAGAGGTGTGAAGAAAACGGCCTACCTGTCGGTGCACTTGCAAGAACATCTCGATGCATGGTCATCAGAGGTATTGCCTAGGCATTTAAATAAAAGACTAATCAATAAGTGAACTATGCGAATAAATAACTGTAATAAATGAATAAATAAATAAAATTTAAAATTACAATATCCCCTGCTTCACAGGTGAGCTACCGAGATGTAATATCGAAGTGTTCTTGTGAGGGAGGATGGAGAAACAAACCGTTGACTTTCTTTAAGCCTCAAGTGGCTGCTACCGAGGTAGTAAGCTGTCACAACGATGTTTTGCTGCGATCAAAACTTCTAGCGCCAGGCGGGACTCGAACCCAGACCTCCCTCTGACCGGGCAGGAACGCTCTACGCCTTTACAACACCGTCGCCGTTTGATCGAACGCAACATCCACACCTCGTGGGACCGATCAGCACTCACCCGTATCCGGGATGAGCTGGTCGCTGATATCAGTATGGAACCAGTTAAGCTGATGGTCTTGATAGAAACAACTCAAATCAGTTAATTTAAGCCTCAAGTGGCTGGTGTTGAGGTAGTAAGCTGTCACAACGATGTTTTGCTGTGATCAAAACTTCTAGCTCCAGGCGGGACTCGAACCCGCACCTCCCTCTGACCGGGCGGGAATGCTCGATCGCAGCAAAACATCGTTGTGACAGCTTACTACCTCGGTACCAGCCACTTGAGGCTTAAAGAAACTGATTTGAGTTGTTTCTATCAAGACCATCAGCTTAACTGGTTCCACGCTGATATCAGTGACCAGCTCATCCCGGATACGGGTGAGTGCTGATCGGTCCCACGAGGTGTGGATGTTGTGTTCGATCAAACGGCGCCGGTGGTGTAAAGGCGTAGAGATCCGTTGACATTTCTAATCTAGACGAGCGGTTTCTTCAGCGTAGCCAAGATTATTACAACTCCTTATTGCGGTTAGCGTTCCGGCGTTGTCGCCTTTTTCGGAGCTTGGAAAATTCGAAGTCACTTAAGAAACTACCCTCCCAAATGCCACCTCATTCTTCCGAAACCCGTACAAAAAGCTGAGACCACGAAAACGACGCCTTGTTTTCGACTCCTTACGGCGTCGTTTTCATGGTCACAGCTTTTTGGATAGGTGTCTGCACAATGAAATGACATTTGTAGGGGTACTGAAGAAGGCGACAACGCCAAAACGTGAGCTGCAATAAAGACTTGCACCAATCTTGGCTACGCTGAAGAAACTGCTTGTCTATAACAAGGTCAAAGACACCAAGATTCATCGGCAGTCGGACATGGAATGTTGAAATTTTTACTTTCACCCTTGAACGGTTTATTCAAATGGCTCCGAACTTGGTTGGGAAGAAAACGGGCTAACAGTCAATCACTACTATCAAGAAATTTGAGACTTAAAGGCGGTATAATATTAGGTTGGAAAAAAAGTCTTTTCATTTTTTTCAAAGATTTATTACTTCACAACTAC
Source organism: Heligmosomoides polygyrus polygyrus (assembly GCA_947396885.1). Taxonomy (NCBI): domain Eukaryota; kingdom Metazoa; phylum Nematoda; class Chromadorea; order Rhabditida; family Heligmosomidae; genus Heligmosomoides; species Heligmosomoides polygyrus. Next base: position 97,779,254 of record OX377205.1, on the reverse strand, counting down.
AAAGTCAAATCAATTGAGATAAACTCTATTTTGTTCTACTACACTTCTCCAAAGACGTGGTAATTTTTCTAATTCCTCTCGCGTAAAAGACTGCAGTTCTGAAGTCGAATCACCGCTGAATCCAATTTTTGAGGTCCTCGTCCGTTTCAAAATATTTCTCTCCAATTTCTTGCTTGAGAGCGTGGAAGAAATAGCATTCGGGAGGGCCGAGGTCAGGGCTATACGGTGGATGTGGCATTACCTCCCAGCCCAGCATCTTTATTGTTTCTCTTGTGAGTCTTGCAGCATGTCGCTTTGCGTTGTCATGCAGGATCATCACCTTCGACTTCTCAGGCCTCTTTTCTTGGAAAGCTGCGGCGACTTTGTGGAGTTGGCCACTGTATGTGGCAGCAGTAAGTGTCTCTCCACTTCTGAGAGTTTGCCGATAAATCACTCCTCTGATATCCACCAAACACTCAAGAGAATCTTCCGTTCGTGAACATTGGGCTTGAGATCAGACTTAGGGCTCTCTCCCTTTTGTACCCATTGCCTTTTCCTCGGAAGTTGGCACACAGAACCCAGGACTCTTCGCCTGTCACAATCCGCGGAAGAAACGATTTTCTTCCTTATCTGGACAGAAGAGAAGCAGCGATGGAGAGCCGTCGACCTTTCTGAGTGTCTGACAGCGCATGTGGAATCCAAGCTCCAAATTTCCATGAAAGCCAAGATTCTTCAGATGGATCCCCACTATCCTATGAGACACTTCGAGCTTCTCTGCCAGTTGACGTGTCGTCTGCCTACTATCGGTACGAAGAAGATGGTGTAGTTCACTGTCGTCCAATTCAGTTGGCCCTCCTGACCTTCTTTGTCTTCGAGTGAATAATCTCCCTTTAAAAACTTTCCGAACCACTCGTAACAGGCGCGATGAGTAGTAGATCCCAAGCCATATATGTGGTTAATTTGGTCTGCTGCCTGACGTGCTGTGGATTCTTTAATGAATTCATGAAGAATGCCGTGCTGAAAACGGCCATGAGGTAGATCTGGCATTGAGTTCGGAAGATTGGATGGATAACGAATTACAAGAAGAGTCTTAACCTGTGTCTGCGTGCGAACGGTAGACAAGTGTGATAGGATTACGAAATCAGCAATCAACATTGGCTAGTGCGTTTACAAGGGGAAGGGTAAAAAAATTTCGAAGTGTGAAGAGACTTTTTTTCCAACCTAATATTTAAAAGCGTTAAATACCGCAAAAGCGCGCCTGGTAGCGCAGTCCGAGGAGGCTTAGACTGCCGCGTGCACCCAATTCCAGGTTCCTGGTTCGAATTTACCGTCCAGGTCAGCGAAGCCTTGCATCCGTCTCCGGATCGCTGAATTAGTTCCAGATTCGTCTAAGAAGGATGAAACTCTGACCTGTTCATCGGCTGGCCAGCGCAAGTCATACTATAGGCCGAACAAACATGGCCTGCACGACATCCTGTAGAAGTAGAATGTGTGGCGCATCCCAGAAGGGATTGAGAAACGCCTCCTTTATCTTTTAAATGCCGAAAAATCCTTAGCAGACCATGATGAACTGAGAAATAGAGCGCCATTTTCTATCTAAACGCCGATTTTAACAGGCCGGCACGTCCATTTATCCATTTTATCAAGCAAAAGCCAATTCCCGTCACGATTCTAGTTAGTCTAGAGGTGTATTCGGAGTCTCTGTTCTGGATAAAGCACTGGAGAAAAGGACAGCATAACTTGAGAAACGCCATGCATTCCACTTCTTTGTGGGATGTCGTGGAGGCGATTTGAGGGCGTATTTGGCTATACAATGACTTGCGGTGGCCAGCCGATGAACACGTCAGCGCTTCATCCTTCCCAGACAAGTCCGCTACCAATTCGCCGACTCCGAGCGATGGGAGGCTTCGTTGAGTGGCAAGCTTACTGCTGTTTGGCAAGGCTATCTTGTTTGGCAATGCCAAATAAGGTTCAAAAATCCGACAAAGACTCCATTCCATGGGAGAAAACGGATCGGATCAATCCTAGTCGGAAGGAACAGCCATAAAACCAGAGTGATTCGCTCACCTGCATTTGAATCGGTGTCGGCTCGGCGATGCCAAATTCCTTCAAGGACGACATTAACGTTGACGGCAGGTGGAGCTCTTCGAAGTCGATGAATGGATCAGGAATGTCGTCACCCCATGTATAGATGCGATTAGAGCGTCGTAGCTGGTGCACCTAGAACGGACGCCAATTACACAAGCAGGCGGAAAATTATTATAAGACGAGACTGCGCACCTTCTCAGCTATTCGCTTGCGGAGCTCGTCGCCGGCAATGGGAGCATCGTCTGACTCGGACAAGTTCCTCGGCTTTTTAGCACTCTTTGTGTTGTTCATATCGGAGAATAACTTGATACCTAAAAACTGTTCTTTCTTCACTTTATATTCGCATATTGCATCATTTTATAGCCTCTGATGATGACTAGTGCGACCAAACAGCCAAGGGTAGTGACGAGTTGTCCGACAAAAGTGGACGAGTTTTCCTACAGCAGTCAAACAGTTGTTGCTGGACCACACCAGCTCTTCCTCTCTGCCCTATCAACCTAAGCTAATCATAAGAATATTGCTCTAACTAGGTTCGTAGTGCAAATTTCGGTCTGAAATTAGAACAGCGATAACTTGATCGACCGACGCCTACAGCGGGCAACCGCCGAAAACTGCTATATCTGTTCGCATAAGTGAAGACGTTTCGAGTTTCTTCGACGTCCTGTGCTCTTTGTTGACTTCCTTTTCGTTTATTATCCTTTCCGGTCAACAAACCCGAAAGATTTGTAGAAAAGGGCCAGAAAACTCGAAACAAAATTGTGGAGAGCGCAGGAAACAGAAAAACTGGAGCAACGATGAGGGCGTATTCAACACCACCGCGTATTGATTGGACTAGGACGAGTCGTCTCGTGGTCCCGCACCGATCGCTCGAGTACTGTAGGAAACTCGTCCAATTCTTGGCGGATAACTCGTTGCGGGTCTGGTGATCTTTTAAAGAGTCTTCAAAAAGCTGTATATTTCGTCTGCAAGTAGAGGTGCAAGAAATAACGCCATGGTTTTATTTGGAGATAACACAATACGGCACTATTGTAGTTTCGGGACTCCAGAGGTCGAGGACAGGTCGAAAAAAATTTCGCCCAAACTTCGCCTAGAGGGGTTATTTGGGATGCTGATCACGAACCTGACATCAGTTTTTGAAATTTCGGCCGATTACGGTAGGTTACGGTAGGTACCGGTGACTAAAGCTGTCGAGGTCATAATCCCCGATTTCGCCCAAACTTCGCGTATGGGGGTTATTTGAGGTGCTGATCACGAATCTGACGCTATATATCGCATACGTGAGCAGCATTGGTAGGTGGGAACGCCTAAACCAATCAGACCGCATGGAATGGGCATGCCGTTCAGAAAGGGCGTGCAGTTGGTACCCGGATAGGCTGACATGTGTTCGGTCTGTGCTCTGTTTGGTTACTATTGGCTGGCGCTGTCCCACTTACCAATGCTGCTCACCTACGCGACATGTACCAATCTGAGATTCATTTTTGAAATTTCGGCCGATTACGGTAGGTTACGGTAGGTAAAGGTGACTAAGGCTCTCGAGGTCATAATCACCGATTTTGCCCAAACTTCGCCTATGGGGCTATTTGGGGTGCTGATCACGAATCTGACATCCATTTTTCGTTTTACGCTGGAGTTTAGGCGAAATCGGTGACCATGAACTTAGTCACCCGTTCCTACCGTAATACACCGTACTCCAGTGTAAAACGAAAAACGGAACGGATGTCAGACTCGTGATCACACCTCAAATAACGCCTCTAGGGCAAGTTTGGGCGAAATTTCTTTTTTCGACCTCTCCTCGGCCTCTGGAGCCCCGAAAGTACAATAGTGCCCAAGAATGAACCACACAAAGGAAATATAGGTAAGAAAAACAACCAGGACTCACCTCGCTGGTCTTCCTGATCAGAATCGTCATTTTCTTCGTGGACGGCTTCGCCTATCTGCTTCTTCCGAAGACGCCTTAAATCCTCCTTTATGTTCTCAGGCAGAACTCGCAGCCTCAATGATGCTGCGTCGTTCTCCTCCGATTGCTAAAAATTTGGATCTTGCCTACTCGCAGCGCACTGACAGCTCCAAGACGAGCAAAAACTAACCGACGCTAACTGCCTCGATGTCTTCTTGATGCCGAACGTGAGGCGCTTGAAGATATCATCGCGCATCACTTAAATAAGGTGACTGAATAGGATTTGTGCTGAAGCGAACAAACTCGCAGCCGTGGAATTGCATGTTTCTGTAGCGGCGTCACAAACAAACAATTGAACGCGCATCTTCTCAAAAATTTCGAATATCCTTTCAGCGTTGGTATTCTATTTATTTATTTATTTATTTTTGTACGTGGAGAGCCACGCAGATAACAAATCAAATACGGTTAACAAACAGCATGTAAAGCAACAATGAACGAAACAATTTGAAGTCATCAAACGAGTAAACTAAGAAGCGTCCTGGAGACACCTGTCAACGAGTTTTTTGTACTGCCTCAAGGAGTTAGGTAGAACGTTTTTCTTGGAGAGCTTCAAAAACTCGGTTCCTGCTCGATTAGTAAAGAAACCTAATCTTACATTACATTTTGCCCTTGGGATTCTGATCTTCCACTGGCCACCTCTCGTGCTAGAAGGAGAAACGGAATAGAATTCATGGACTGGAATGCCTAACATACCAGTTACCATCTTATAAACCATGACACGATCATACTTTCTCCTACGGTGCGCAAGTGTGGGCAGGTCGTAGACTTTATTTCTTATAGTAGCCGAAGGAATCCTGGTGTAATCGTATCCATGTACTCTTGTCCACAATTTTCTTGTGAAGCTGTTTTGAACGGCTTCTAGCCTCGGGACTAAAACTTTTGGCACACAAAATCCTCACCTTCATCATCATCATCATCTTCTTCTTCTTCCCCAGTGTTTGTCCCAATTAGCTGCGGGGTCCACTTTTCTGATGTGGTTACTCCACTTTGCACGATCAAACGGTTGGAAATGGACCTTTAACAAAGGAAGCGTCTGAAGCGTATGTCTGAACGGGGAGAGCGAATCATATAGGAAGAATCCCCACCCCTCGATTAGGATAAAAATTTGTTTCTTTTACGTCAATTCGTTAAACCAAAGGAGTAAGGGGTCCTTGAAGCTACTATGAAATCGATGCCTCACGCGCTAGGGTTCTCTTTTATGCCCGCGATACCGCTGCCGGCAAAGGGACCGGCGGCGCAGTGGATAGTGGCGTTGCTTCATGCGGGAAAAATCAGGGGTTCGGTTCTCGTGCGTTGCGATATTTTTGCACTTCAAATGACTGGTTGAGATTTCAGTGGTCCTGACGTATACACAATTTTCAGGCATCCTCTGCGCATTGTTCCATCTGTATGTATAGAAGAGCAGAGCACTGCCGTTTGGTTAAATACCGGTCAATAAGGAACAAGTCGCAGAAAGTTACTCTCCACAGCATACAACTGGAAAATGCGCAGAGAATGCCTGAAAATTGTGTATACGTCAGGACCACTCAAATCTCATCCAGTCACTTGAAGTGCAAAAATATCGCAACGCACGAGAACCGAACCCCTGATCTTTCCCGAATGATGCAACGCCACTATCCACTGCGTCCCCGGTCCTTTTGCCAGCTTAGGCATCGCGGGCGTATAGGATAATCCCCAGCGCTCGAAAGGCACCGATTCCGCTGCAATTTCAAGTATCCCTTACTCCTTGAGTTTAACGACTTGGCAAAAAAGGAACACATTTTTATATTAATTGGGAGGCGGGGATTCTTCTTATACGACTCGTTCTCTCCGTTCAGACATGCGCTGTACATCCTCCATTGTAAGTCCATGTACAACGTATCAAGTCAGCGTTGCCTAGGCCGCCGTCTAGGTCGTTTCCCGGGCACGCTAAAAAAAAATTTATGCCGTGTTAGAGGGGTGCATGGCACGATCTCTTTTTTAAAATTCTTTCCTGCACTTAGATTAAATCGTAAGCCGCTGTTTCCCTTTGAAATATTAGGTTGTAACGAAATAAATGACACTGAACCACTGTAAATTTAAACAGTTAATATCTCGGCTTGTAGGCAAGTTTATTAATCGAAATAAAAACACACCGGATTCTACTCATCTTTGCCAACGTGACACAAGCTTTTTTATCCCAGTAGCATAAAAATCAGAAGTTCTGGAATTGACGAAATCTTCGAAGGCACTTTCGGCATCCTGTTGGTATTTGAATATTTTCCCTACCAAGAAGTCGCCAAGATGCTTGAAGAAATGGTAGTCTGTTGGGGAGAGGTCGGGAGAAAACGGAGGATGTGGTAGAGTTTCAATGCTCAGCTCATTCAATTTCTGCAACGTCATTCGTGCTACATGGGGGCGAGCATTGTCGTGCAGAAGGAGAACTCGCCTTCGGTTTACCAAGGCCGGCCGGATATCCTTCAACTTTTTCATCATTTCTTCAATTTCAATGCAGCACTTCTCTGCCGTGATGGATTCACCGGGACGGAGGAAGCTGTGGTGAATAATTCCCAGCGAACACCACCATACTGTCACCATTACTTTCTTTTGGTGCAATTCCGGCTTCGCAAAAACCTTGGGGCTCTCATCGCTGTCTACCCACTGTGCCGACCGTCGCCTGTTGTCGTACATTATCCATTTCTCGTCACAGGTTACGATGCGATCAAGGAGTGGGTCCGTTTCGTTCCGTAGAAGCAGTGCGGACGAGATCTCACATCGTCGGTTTCTTCGCTCCTCAGACAGCTCGCGAGGCACCCACCTTCCAGCTTTTTGGTCTTTCCAGTTTCCTTCAGATGCCGGGCAGCTGTGTTGTGACTGACGCCAAGAACCTTCGCTATCTCCCTGGCACCTTTGTGTGGCTCCTCCTCTACCACATCTCTCAGCTTGTCCTCATCACTATGCCTCCCACGACCTTCATGTTCTTCCAAGCTCTCATCTCCATTCCGGAACTTCTGATACCAACGATACGCCGTCCGAATTGTGGAACATCCTTGACCGAATGCGGCGTTGATCTTCTCGTCCGCCTCCTTAGCTGTAGTGCCCAGCTTGAATTCTTACAAGTAAATGCCTCGGATTACCCTTTTGTCCATCTGCGAAACAGTCAATAAAACTCTAAAGTTTTTCCACTTTTACATAGAAAATTTGTCACTCACCGCTAGAGCAAAGTTTGCGCTTCTAAATGATATGCCACATGTTACGGTTTGTTCTTGATCAAACGCGTAAACACGCGCCAAAAAATGGCGCGAGCCAGTGCCATTTAATTCGTTACAACCTAATAATTTTTCACAAAATTTCAAGCTTCGATTTCAGATTTCCACCTGACCACATCTGGAGACTTCACACGCTGGTGGAGAACTATGGTGTGCGATGCATGTAGGTTCAGTTATTGTTTAAAGCCTTAAGTGCTTTGGTTTCCGATGTCTGTACATTATAGGCCAGAAGAAGCTGACGAAAATCGTCGGCATCGATCCATACCGCAACAAGGTCCACAATAAGCTGCCCGGCGTACAGAAACGTCCGCCGGCGAACCAGAACAAGCTGCTTGGAAGCGAGAAGAAGTGGGTCCTCCACGGTCTCTCCTATTAGTTCGCCCAGCCTTCTCTAGTAACCTGGGTATATTCCAGAGCGACCGTAATGAGCCTGAAGTGCAAGATCTGCAAGTGCTCCATCCACCAGGTCGGTTCGCACTACTGTCAGACGTGTGCCTACCAAAAAGGGATCTGTGCCATGTGCGGGAAACGAATTCTCAACACCTCCGGGCTGCGACAGAGCACCGTCTGACATTCCTCTTCTCATCCAACCGGGTTCTGACCTCTCCTACACTGTATGCATCAAATGCATTTCACCTCATTGTTCCTTGTATAAACTGTACATGACATAGACATTCATACGCACTTGTCACAACATTTAACAAAAATTATTCAAACAAACAACGTATCGGAACATTAAAATTTACAGGCTCTCTCTCCTAGTACTCTGACTGGGTCCATAACTTGAAGGTGCGGTCGAACGCTGACGACATTACCCATTTGCCGTTGGGGCTGATGTCTACACACATCACCTAAAATATCAACAATATATTTATTACTCGTTGCTGATCCAATCAGAGAAGGGTCTCAGGCGTGTCTGAACGGCGACAACGAATATTGCTGAGAGATTATCTTCAAATAGTAGAAAACTGTGTTCCATTTTGCAAAGTTCTGGAACCTACGAGTTAGGTGTTCAGAAACAAGATCATCTCACTCTATTGAACCATTTCACTATTGAATGGCACATTCGCGCAAAGCATTACCTTCCAAACATTTAATATGTTGAAAAAGTGCAAAAATACTGCTTCATGGGCTCGGGTGAGATGTTTGATTCCTAGACGTTGCAGTATTTTTGTACTTTTTTCTGCATATTCGATGTGTTTGATAGGTATTGCCTGTGTGACTGTGCGATTAAACAATAAAATATCGGGGCTATTAACTCGGAAGGTTCAAGGACTTTGTAAAAATGGCACGTACTTTTTTACTGTTTGAAGGGTGAAAATTCTCGCAGTGATAGCCATCTTTGCCGTTCAGAGAACGAGACCGTCCTGAGACACTTTCCTGGTAAGTTTGTTACCTACAGGGAGCGTAAGAAGTGTTGACGCACTTTCTTTTCGTTTCAGCTCCAACTCTCTCTTTCTACTTTTAAAGGTTTTGTGTGATGTTTTTGTTGTCTATATTGTATTCAAAAAGCAATCTCAAAAGAAACCTGAAGAAGCATGACACCGTCGTCGTTACGGTGGCCCTTTCTTGGCTGTTACCAAAAGAAATTAATACTTCATTCACAAGAGAACTAAACGCTGTTCGAAGCAGTCGGTGAGGAAAAGGACAATGACCTAAAAGTCAACTGCGGCTCTGTCATAACAGATGATGTTTGCAAGATGTCCAAGCACGATAACGTTCAATTCCAAAATCGTCAATCTCTATTCGATGATAGCAGACAGAGAAAGGCGCGCAGGTGTGAGCAGCTCCTTAGATCAGCACAGCTTAAACAATAGTCGGATAGATTACTCTTTTAGGTTATTTTGGAGAATAAGGTCTGGGCTACCTCCAACAACAGTCGCTGAAGACTATCCTATTCAAAGTACGGGACGAAATCCACGTAGAGTATTTGCGGCGCACCGCCGATGAGTTTTCCCATCGTTTTCACTCCTGTGTTTACAATATCGTTTACAATATCGATATTGCGAGTTATTTTATCGTGTTTTCAACATTAATTTCCATATTTTGGAAGTTCACCTGTATCACCTGTCCTCCCGTTGATCATCGACTTGCTTGAGCGGGCTCCAGCAGCGTCTCCATTCGTCCCTGTCGCGTGCCAGAGTGGTCCAATGGATCCTCCTCGCTCGAGGGACACGAAGAGCGTCATATCGGTCGTTCAAGTCTTTCACGAAGAAGTCCGACAAACTAAGCGTCCTCGTGTTCTCTTGACATCCCGCGGAATCCAGTCGGTGACGGCTCTCGTCCAGCGGGTGCCTGCGAAGCTCATTACGTGGCCGGCCCACCTAATTTTCGACAACTTGGCCCACGCGACAGCGTCTCTAATCTTCGAACGTCGGCGAAGCTCGGAGCTCCGGAGGCCTTCTCTCACTTGGTGAGTCGTGGCCCTCCGAGCATCGTCCTCTCGATTCCACGCTGCGCGACGCTGACCGCGTTTTCCTCCTGCTTTCGTATGGCCCAGGTCTCTGAGGCGTATGTTAGGGCAGGAAGAACGGTAGAGTCGAATAGGTGGGACGGAGTTGGACGTTCTTCGTCTTCTTCGCGACTTCTTCGACGCTCTTGAAAGCTCCCCAAGCCGCTCTTTTCCTCCTGCTCAGCTCTGGTGCTAGGTCGTTGGCCATATTGACCTCGCGACCCAGATACACGTAGCTGGAGCATTCGGAGATGTTCGTTCCGTTGAGCGAGAATGGGGCATCAGTAACCTGTCCGTTCCTCATGAACATCGTCTTCGTAAGATTCAGCTGCAGTCCAACATTCCCACATACACGATCGAAGTCGGCCAGCATTCGCTCCGCCTGGCTGATACTCGGTGTTATGAGCACGATGTCGTCAGCGAAACGAAGATGGTGTAGCTGCCGGCCGTCGACCTTCACTCCCATGTCTTCCCATTCTAGTTCGCGCATGACGTTTTCGAGGGTGGAGCTGAAGAGCTTCGGGGATATGGTATCCCCTTGCCGAACCCCTCTCCTTACGTCGATGACGACGTCGTTGTAGAATGGAGAGATCTCTCGTGAATCCACTGTACAGCTCAGGAAGGACTCTGATGTACTGAGTAGGAACGCTCTGAGTGAGCAGGGCTTCGAGGACCGCTTCAGTCTCGACGGAGTCGAATACCTTCTTCAGGTCGATGTACGTAAGGCACAGCGGCAGCTTATACTCTCGCGACACTTCGATGAGCTTCGTAATGGTGTGTATGTGGTCGATCGTGCTGAATCCTCTCCGAAATCCTGCTTGTTCGCGTGGCTGTCCTTCGTCCAGCGTTCGGCCGATCCTATTCAGAATAACTCGAGTGAACACCTTGTAGACTACGGACAGCAGGCAGATCGTGCGATAGTTGCCAATGTCGTGCACGTCTCCCTTCTTGTACAGCAAGACGGTCTTGCTGGTCTTCCATGAGATGGAACCTTGCACTCCGACAGGTATCGTGTGAAGAGCCGCGCTAGGGTGATGATGAGCGTAGGCGGGAGGTTCTTCAGGTGTTCGGGTCTGATCCTGTCGGGACCGGGTGCTGTACGCTTCTTCACCGACGAGATGGCGTGTCGGATCTCGGAAGGGAGAACAGAGGGAACGACGTATCCATCCTGCGGAAGATGGCATGGGGGCAGATGGACGTGGCTATCGAAGAGATCGGAGTAGAAGTCGTGGATGACCGTCTCCATGGTCCTTCTGGAAGAAGTGACGGTTCCGTCGGGACGTTGGAGAGCGGTCATCTTGGTCTTGAAGTTGGCGAAGTTTCAGCGGGCATTGCGGATGCTCAACCCTGCCTCTGCAGCTTCAGCCAACACTTCCGCCCTTCTCTCCTTGAGATCTTCCTTTATCGCCGCTCTGCATAGCTTCGCAAGCTCGGACGTCAGCTGGTAGTTGCCTGACTCTCGTGCTGCTCCACGCTGGCGTATAAGCTCGAGAGTTTCCGGAGACTGGCGTCTCTTGGTGGTCTTCAAGATCTCGGCTCCCTTAGCGCTATCGTGGAGATGGTGCACGAAGCGGTCGTGCACCATCTCCACGATATTGGAAGTTAATATGTTAAATCTAGCTGCGCATTGCTATTTCGGCAGCCGCCATTTACTGCGTCAATGCTTTTTGAGCACTCTGTATTTGAAAAGATTATTTGGAAAGGGGCGCGTGTAGCGCAGTCGGAGGAGGCGCTGACTGTCGCATGCACCCGATACCAGGTTCCTGGTTCGAATTTCCCGCCCAGGACATCCAAACCTTACATCCGGGGTCGATGAATTCGTACCAGACGTGTCTGGGAAGGATAGAGCGCTGACTTGTTCATCGGCTGGCCACCGCAAGTCATTGTATGACCAAATGCGCATTCAAATCGCCTTCACGATATCCCGTAGAAGAAGAGTGCGTGGCGCATCCCAAAAGGGATTGAATAACGCCGTTCTTTATCCCTATTCTTATTTGGAAAGAAAAAAGGTAGTTATCACAGGAAGGCTGAACTATAATCAGGGAGTTGGAGACGAGTTTCTAAGATTTTTTAGAAAAGTTTTTCAACCTCGAGCATCGCGTCAACGCTCGTGAACTTTCAAACTATATGGTGTTGCTTGAAAACTAAGGAACGATCTACCTATTCTTTGCTACTATGTGGATCTTCTCTGAAGCCATATGGGTAACACTCGTTGTTTCTCGACAAAATCGCTGAGAAAACTTGCCATACGGACAGATCGCTAAACGGTCCATGAGCCCAAAGCTGATCTAGCACCGATTCATACATTTTCTCGTCAAATTTAAACTTTTTAAAGAACATTGAGCAATTTCCGACGCACTCTCGATATCTGGAATCGAACTGAACATCTTCCAAGTCAAAATGGAGATCTAACGAACTAGTCACTGTCTTGGAAGACAAAAAAATTGCTTCAAGAAAGTTTACTACGACTTTCTCGAAAATTGTTCTCTCTTTTAAATGACTACAGTGCATGAAATTTCTTAAAGTTTTGATTTATGAAAGGAGAAACAATATCTTCGAGCCTATTTTGAAACGCAAGAAACAGCAGCTTTTAAGCGCATTACGGTAGGTCACGCCACGCACTCGACTAGCATGTCACGATCTCCGTTTGAATGATAAAAAATCTTCCTGCAGAGTAAGGCACTAGTCTACGATACAACTTCACAGTTGCAGAAAACACACACCTCTGCGCAGTTTCAGGCAGGATCTTGTACTGTGCGAAGCTGATAAACAGAGCGACATACCAGACGAGTGCTTGTGGCGACTTTGCCTTGTAAGGCACTCAAAAATTGCCGCTTTCCGACACTTCTGAGTGGGTTCAAGACCAAATTTTTCCCAAAATGATTATAAATTTTCAAAGAAAATCATAATATTTTTTAAGTAGACATTTATTTTTACGCCATAAAAAGTATTTAGTTTAACAAGGGAGACGCTCATTTTGTCTTGGCAGATGTTCAGTTTGATTTCAACATTTTCATCCCTAAATGTCTAATTTGACGTGAGAATGGTATATATATACTCTGTGGTATCTTCAGATGTGACAAACGAAACTCGTGCGCCTTACTAAGTTCTCCAAAGCAGTAAAGAGGAACAGACGTCTTGAAGAAAAGTGCTTATAGGCTTGAATTGCCCGAAAGATTCAACTGCTGGTTAAACCTCCTCTATAGCCTAATCATGCTTTAGCTTCACTGTAATAGCAAAACTGCGGATTCTTCGCTATTTAACTATAAATTGCTCCAATACCTTTGTGTCGTGTCCTTTCAGCTGTCTTAAAGGCTGCCATCCTGAGCAAGACCATATCTGGAAATTAGAAACATATATGGAGACGTACTGGATGGAATATCATACTCCCTTAACAGTGCCATGAATGTTAAAATCACCTTTAAAGAGTTATCGTAACTAGCAGACACCAAATACTGCCCTTGAGGATCGGCCCGGATCCTTGACACAACACTTGAATGTGCTGGCATCGTGTAGGTGTTCTTGCGAATGCGTAGATCCCACACTTTGATCGTGTTATCTGCGCTTCCCGTCACCATTTCATACCTGAAACAGCGTGGAAGGATGATAGATAATTTAGAGTTGAGAAGTTTCAAGAAAATTCGACTTCTAAGAGGGAGGAAAAATAAGAATAAATGGGGAAAGGCTGGAGACAAGGTCATATTGTTGTGAGGTCAGCGAAGAAATAAACCCCAAATCTATCCTAGTCGGTGGGGGGGGGGGTGCGCATAACTAAAAAGTACGCAACCAATTGACTTGGCATTCATGGAGCGGGTTCTAGACGACAAAATAGGCCTAAGCTGGCAAAATTCACAAAAAAATACAACAAAAAAAATTCACCACGGTGTAAAGCTATGTGCGCACCTCACCATGACGGATCCTGGTTATAACATGTCAGTACGCGGACGGCTGTGTTCGAATACGCCTTTCCCGCCAGGACGTCTTTACAACCGCGGGTATTTGTTTGTTTTTGCTTGTTTGTGTGTTTCTTAGTTTGCTTTTTGGGCTCTATTTTGTCCACTAGAACCCGCTCCATGAATCCCAATCAATTGGTTGCGTAATTTTTAGTTATGTGACCCCCCCCCCCCCGAGTAGTACAGATCCTAAAGCCCAATATAAACTGACTTCAGAACGCGTGTAGCGCCGCCTTCTCTCGCATACAATCCGAAACCATTCATGGTTCGGTGGTTGCCGCCCAGGTCAACCAAGCCTTTTATCCCTCCAGGGTCGGCGAATTGGTACCAGATCTGTCTGGGAAGGCTAGAACACAGGCGTGTTCATCGGTTAGCCACCGCAAGTCATTGTATAGGCCAATTAAGCATTCAAATTGTCACAATGGTACCGCTCAGAAGGAGAATGCGTGGCGCATCTCGAACAGGGATTAACACCATCCTTTATCCTTTATGCATTTACTTTGAGGATCTGGCGGGTTCTTCATGAACCCACGACAGACAATGAGAAAGAGGGGAACGGACTGAAATAAGTATAAAGGTCGGCTTCAGTCAATCCCTTTATGGGAAACGCCACGCATTCCTCTTCTACGAGACGTCGTGGAGAAAAGCCGTACTCGACGCTACACTTACAACGATGAAATTTTCACGGACGAGTTGTCCGGGCGCGCCGATGGGCTTGGGGTACGGTGCTCATCGTGGAGCGCGGTCTGAGGGCGGAAGAATACCCCGTCTTTCAGCACAACTCCACAACCTTTGCTCCGCCCGGATATCACGAGCACCCCAACCAAAAATTGTGGTTTCAACCGGGTGCGCTACGTTAGATACCCCGACCTATCGAGAGGGCGCGGCCAGCTGATCAGCTCGGACGAGTTTACGCGGCAAAGGAGGGTGGCGGCCGCACGGCTGCGTCGTGATTATGGGGCGGACGGTCAGGATGCACGAAATTCGAGGAGTTGCAAATGCTGAAGCGATGTGTTGTACACTTTTTGGTAGTGCACGATTTGCTCTAGAAGGGGATCACATAGTATTCAAGATCGAGGAAAAGTAAAGCAGTTAGGAGCCACGAAAAACATACACTCCACAACTGGCTTGTTATCTGTCGGGAATTGATTTCATCCACAACAATGTGCAATGTTCCATGGAATAGGTAGTTATATAGTTGCACGAAAGTCCTACCGACTTTTCAGTGATTCAACGACAGATTTTTCCCGAAGATGGTCGCGGTCCCTGCTCGAAGGTTACAACAATACAAAGTTCTGTGGAGTTTCGCTCCAAAGGAGGACAAGCCTTTGACACGTATTCTGAATACCAATACATCGATGGGGTTTGTAACTCGTCTTCTGAATCCACTCACGTTGTACGGCATTCGTGGCACGTCTTCTGAACCGTAACAACAACGTCTTTGACATGTTTTCAGAATCCCAATAAACATTGAATGACCTGTGCGACACGTCTTCTGAACCTGTACATACGTACGATATTTGTGGAGCGTCTTCTGGATTCCTGCGACCCAGTTTGACGTTAACCGATCAATAGTTTTTCTCTTGTTTCTGCTTGGATGTTTCCAGCAAGTCAAAATCATGTCCTCATAGCGCAGAATGAGTTCCCATCAATCCCATCGATCATAACAGCTGATGGATGGTTAATCCGTCGCAGGGCCGACGCATGACAACTCGTCCGCGTGGGCGGGGCTATAAGGGAGGCGCGCCCAGTCGAGGTATCTAAGGGGTACCTAACGTCCGGACCCGTTTCAACCCAACCGCCGAAGCACTGTGGCTGAGGCCGTGCGCTGCGAAACACCTCTCGTTGCTATGTAGGCTGTGGCGTATGCGGCGCGGGTTGTCCGAGAATCGCTCTCGCGGCAAAGAAAGCAAAAATCGATACGGTGGCGTTCCACGTTGTTGTTGTAACCCGCCCCGGACAACGTGTCCGTGAAAATTTCATCGTTGTAAGTGTAGCGTCGAGTGAAAAGCCGTATACGACGACGTGTGGTGGCCAGTCGATGAACAATCCAGTGTTTTACCTTACCAGCACAAATCTGGTATCTACTTCCCGATTCTCGAGTGGTAAAGCTTTTGTCGATCTGGGCGGTACCGAACCAAATACCGGATCTATCCTAGCCCGGGGGACCACATAACTAAAAAGCATGTAGCAAATCGACTTGGCATTTACCGAGCGGTTCCTAGAGAACACGATAGGACCTAAGAGAAAAGAAAAAACGAAGGAACAAAAAAAAATTAAATCGCCGCGGTTTTACAACCGCCTTGGCGGGCAAAGAGCGACGCAGTGAAGGCCGCGTGCTGACCGCCGCCTGACATGTTATAACCAAGATCTAACATGGTGAAGAGGGCACATAACTTTGCCTGCTTACAACCGCGACGAAAACAAATTATTTTTTTCGTTTTTTTTTCTTCGTGAATTTTTCTAGTTTAGGTCCTATTGTGTTCTCTATGAGCCACTCGGTAAGTCTCAAGTCGATTTGCTACATACTTTTTAGTTATGTGCCCCCCTCCCCGGATGGATAGATCCAAAACTTCAATTGGGATCGCACGCAACAACTGACGCTTTTTCCAACTGTCCTACTTCGTCTCCGAGACTGAAATAAAGGGGCAGCTTTGAAACTGAGCCCTCTCCTGCGAAATCGGCCTACTTCACCGAGCCTTCACTCATTACAATGACGCATATAACATAGAAGAATTGGGCGGAGAGAGAGAGGGAAGTTGCCCTTTACCGCCCCTACAAGTTACACAGATATTTGAACTGACCCGTTGGGAAGCCACTCGACTGTGTGCAGCTCCTTTGTGTGTCCGTCGAGGAACATAATACACCGCCCGGTTCTGAGATCCCACACTCGACCGTAGCAATCCAGTCCACCTGTTAGCGCTACTGATCCATCCGGATGGAACGCCACATCGGCCACGGACTGTAAAAGAATGATTTGAGTTCAGGGAGCGTATTCAGGAAGAACTAACGCCTCACCTTCGCATGACCCTCTTGGAACAGCAGCTCTTCACTAGTTTCTAGGTCAAACATCCTCCAAGAAGAGTCGTAGCTGCAATGATATCGGCACTACTTGCAAAAGAGGACAGATAGAAATTCAAGCCGAGGGCAGACTCACCACGCCGTCGCTAAATGCCGACCATTTGGATGGAATGCAAGACGGGACACGCGTGCCTCATGCTTCTCCAATTCTCCTATGGGCTTGTCACTCTCCAGTGACCATAAGTACACAGTTCCTAAATAAGAGAATTCATAACCATTTCTTTTCCTTAGTCGGACGGTTTCCTAGTCGAGAGGTGGACGGAGAGCGAAGGAAGGTGAATCGGAGGGAATTTTCAACGCGTCTTCGGTACTGGTCGGTATGTTGGCCTGCATGAGAGAGAACGTGCTACCAATCAGAGCTTGTCGAGTTCGGTGTGCTTTCATTTGTGCCAGCGGTAGAGCAGTGCTCCGATTAGCTGACGTATTCTTACTTCCGCATGTAGGAGACATTAACGACTAACACTCACAGGCAAGTAGATAATGGCCTGCAAAAAGTTGGAAATGCTCGGCGTCTGCAGTTTGAATAAAAATAGCTGACGCCGCGCCTTTCCAAGCAAAGTTTTCCATTTTGGCTTCCTTTTATACGATTAAAACGACGTCTGAGCGGAAGCGGGCAACTCCAGGAAACGTTAAAAGTTTGAACGAAAACGCAGACACTACGTAGCGTGACATGATCTCCACTGTTTTTATCACCTACTGTATGACCCCCCCCCAATACATCTGATTTTTGCTGAGAAAGGAGTACGGCAGGGAGGCACGATTTCTCCTAAGCTATTCACAGCGGCACTCCAGGATGCCAAGAAAGACTTGAACTGTGACGACAAAGGCTACCTTGTCGACGGTAAACGGATCAGCAACCTTCGCCGACGATGTTGTTCTCATCTCTACCAGCACGGCAGAAGTCGAGGAAATGCTGAACGAGCTCAATGTGGCAGGTATGAAGATTGGATTGGACATGAACATGTCCAAAACACAATTCATGGTCAACCAGTGGTGTGACCCGGGACTCGTAAGGTTAAATGGAGTCGCTCTTCAACAGGTCGACTCCTACGTCTATCTGGGAAAAGAGCTGAACATGGATAAAGACCTCGCTCCTGAAATCGCCCGCAGGAGACGCGCAGCATGGGCAGGCTTCAGTTCGATTCGCGAAGTCACCGATCAGGTCAAGGATGCCGGCCTCAGGGCCTCGATATTCAACGCCTCTGTACTGCCTGCGATGTGTTACGCGACGGAAACCTGGCCCGACAACGAGACAATCGCCAGAGCGATGCAAACTACGCATCGTGCACTGGAGAGATGTCTTCTAAGGACAAGCCTTCGTCAGCAATGGCAAGAAGGCCTACGAAGGTCGGAGCTACGGGACAAGTCGCAATTAGCAGACCCGCTGCAGTACATGAAGAAGTCCAAATATCGCTGGGCCAGACACCTGCTTCGACGGAAGGACGATAGATGGAGTCTCCGTGTCACAGAATGGCTCCCGAGAGATCATAAGGGACCACTGAGACGACCGCCAACGCGATGGGCAGGCTCATTCTCAAGATCTTTCAGAGGACGGAGTCTGCCTCACTGGATGCAAGCAGCCAGAGATCGAGCGGTCTAGAAGAGTAGTGGTTCCCGCTGAGAAGACCTCCAGCCGACAAAGAGGACCATCAAAGTATCAAAGTTCTTATCGCAAATATAATGGCCGCTATAAGGGACCTACACCAATTTGACCGACTATCAACCTATATTATCCATTTTTCCCAATGTTGACCAAAGTGTGAATCACATGGATTATAGCCGTAACCGGTTCATAACAACTAATTAGAACCGATTATTGATTGACCAGGGAAAGGTCCCAGGCGTATGTCTGAACGGCGGGAATGAATACAGCTGCGAGAATCTCTACACTTCAAATAGTAGAAAAGCATGTTCAATTTTTGCAAGGTCTTTCCACTTTTGTAGTTAGAGCCCTCGGTAGTTTATTATGAAATCGCACAGCCGCACAAGGCAATATCTCCAAAGATCGAATATGGATAAAAAATGCGAAAATACTGCTTCATAAGGTAAGGAATTCGGTTCTCTACCCTTGCAGTATTTTCCATTTTTCTGCGTATTCGATGTTCGGAAGGTAGTGCCCTATACGATTGTTCCATTCCACAGTAAACTACCGGGGCCTCTAACTACAAAGGAACAAGGACCTTACAAAAATGGAACATGGTTTTCTATTATTTGAAGTGTAGAGGTTGGCGGTATTCATTTTCAGCGTTTAGACAAACGCAGGAGACCCATCCCTGGTGAATATCAATCGATCACTATCGACTTCTGGAGCGGAGGCAAGGCCAGTGTTCTCAGTGCTGGCTGACTACTGGTAAATATAAACATCACCTCTGTTGAGGTACAGAAAAGGAGGTAAAGTACGGATAGAGCTCGACAAAGTAGCGTGCATCAAAGACATTTAATACAAAGTAAATAAACAAACGATTCTAAGAACGTACAGAGAAATAGAGGGATAGGATGAGATGCGACTCGAGTATAAACTGAAAAGATGAACGTACCATCATGAGCACAACTCGCAACATTCAGCGCGGCTGCCTCTGCCGATATGTAGGCATGAGGATGGAATCGCGCGCAGCCTGATTGCGACTGATGTCCAGTATACCGTATGATACGCTCGCATGTGTCTCTTCTCCACAGTGACGGTTGACCGGACCAACCAGCGGTCACTGTAACAACGCAAATCAACTGAGGAATAAATAGCACGATCTTCAGAAGAGAAAGAAACCTACCAATGTGCTCAGAGTCCGGAGAAAACTCGCAGTAAGAGACCGGTCGGCTATCGGCTACTTGAGACGCATGTAAATTCAGCTGCTGTATCCATTTATGAGCTTCTTGGCGAGCCAGCGCTTTCTCGTGAGGCGGTCTGGCAGTGTTCTGACGGGCACGAATCAGCCTGGAAAGTCTAGCGATCCAAGAAATGATGGTCACAGGTACAGAAAGACATTCTCCCTGGAGCTACTGAAACAGAAATGGATAGAAGAGTTGGTTTCAACGTCTATGAAGGACAAACGTAATTGATAATCCACTCCTCTGAAGAATTCGTGATGAATATCCCTTTTAGTGGACGCCTTTGAGGCAGAATAGGCTCCCATGGACTCGAAAAATTAAACAATTCGGAGAGTATACGAGAGCCGATGCCTTCTGTGTTACGGAAAGCTCAAACAGAAGAAACTGAAAGCAGATGTACCTTTCCTTCGCTCTTCGAAGTGAAAAGTCTGCGATGGCAACACGAGCAGCTCGCAAATTCAAGGGTCCGCGATGGTACCACGTCGTGGTCTCTTCATCTGGCTTCTCTACGATACCCTTAAGAAAAAGAGACATGGGGACTCGATTCTGAACATCCAGCAAATTCGCTATCAAACCTCTTCGGTGTGTAGAATCGCTGCGACCTCATCCTCAGTCATAGTCGACAACAAAGCACGAAGACGTTCTCTTCGATCCAGTATGTCCTCGCCGAACAGACATATCGGCTGATTCAGCTTTCTCAGCTTCAGTTTCACCTAGAAGAAGGATTGGAGTTTACGTAACGAGTTGAGATCAGGTTGGAGCTTCTATACACTTCCTTATTGCCGTATCTTCAGCGGCTCATCACTCTCCACTAACTGTTCTGTGTCAGATTGGTGAATATAGACCATTCACACGTAAAGTAGACACTTTTCTTACAAAATCTGGGAGTTTTCGAAGCGATTTGTTGAAACCAACCAACTTATTTCAGATAAAAACGAGCTTCTATGTTCTTAAGCTCTTCCGAACTCAAAAATCCTAGCTTTGCATCAAAGTGTTAAGTGCAGATATTTCAGATAATCAAACGGTAATCATTAATTCAACCGCAAAAAAATCAAATTTAATAAAATTTCAAGCACTCAGTTTATTGGAGTAAGGAAATTGACTTTTCAAAAAAAAAGGATCTGCTTCACATAACCCATCGGTGTTATTTGGGACGCGCTCAGTTTGATTCCAAAGCTATCCAGCTTACGTCGATTAGTGTCCACTTTGGCATGAAATGTTATGTGTTGGTTATTTATAAAAATACATCATTAGGACCAACAGATAGCTAAAGCGATTTCTGTTTTCTGCCGAACACTTTCTTTTGTCTTCTTTTCAAAATTTTCAAAACTTCCGCCCATCCGTGCTCCCATCCGACCTGACGTCTCCACTCTACTGTCACCACCTTCTACGTGATAGCACCATAACACAGTCCAGAAACACTCAATTCTCCATAATTCTGAAGAAAAGCTCACCTGCACATCGTCAGTGGGCAGTGTCAAGGTTCGAGCTCGCCGCCTTCGCTCGAACTCTGCCAGAAGCTCAGCCTCATGCTGGCTTTCTATTGGGTCGGCCTCCATTCGCTCGCTCTTCTTGTCTGACGCCAACACATTGGCACTCTCCTACAACAACGGAAAATGGTGAAAATGGCGTCCAATGATAGATCTTCCGCATACCTGAATAGCCTTCACGGCTTCTATCGTCGCCAGAGACCCAAATTTCTTACTCGTTCCCTCCTCACCCATCTTTGCTGAAAACACACGGCAGTGAATAGGAATTACTGAGCATATTAGCGACGAGTCGTGAGCTTCTCCGATGTATGAGGACCATGGAAGGCTGTCGTAGGATGAGCTTATCGCAAATTAGGTGGGCAGAGAGCCGTGAACGATCCCGTGGTTGCCAAAAGAAAAACAGAGCGCACGCCAAAATGTTGGCAGAGAAAGTTCTGAACAATCCTCATGCTCCCACAATGAAGGAGACCCACCGGATCATTCTGGCACGCAACAGGGAGGAGCGGATACAACGAAGGTCTCCAGGAAATACGCTTAATTAGGTCGTCTTTTCGAAAAACTCGTCAACAGACTTGGGCCTGTTCATACTTCGCGACGGCAGTGCCCGGAAGGTATGAACAGGCGACAGCAGCGACCGGAGCGATGGACGTTGTGGTGAATACAATTAACTACGTATACTACTCTCCTTCCGTCGCCCCAGTTGCTCTTGTCGCCGCCACGAAGTATGAATAAGTGATAGCAGCGACGAGAGCGACAGAGCTAGCGCTCGAGTATGAACAGATTCCGGCGGCGACAGCTGGGTTTTAGTCGATTTGCATGTCTTGCACGGGCGACGACTAGCTCTCGTCGCGAAGTATGAACAGGCCCTTAGACTGCGAACTTTACATCACGTCAAGGAAACCATATTATCGATAACGAAGGCCAGAGAACGAAAAGTTTCAAGGAGAAAGAATAGCAGGGAGTGATGGGAATGGGCCATGCTTGGATCTCCAAAAATCTGAATCATATGTCAGAGGAAACTATGCAAATGAGCCCAGAAATGGGATTTCAGGATTGCGCCTGATTTCCTGAAGAACTAAGGAAACCTCGTCAAACCTATTCCAAAAATGGTTCACATCCTCTCAGAAGCGGCTTTTAAAGACACGAATTTATAGCCGCCATAAGTTGAAACAACAAATAACAGCGACAAAAAGAAACTAAATCATTCCACTGAATTACACTCTTCAGACGTTTCAAGAACTAGGCGACGACAACACCTGTACAACAGCTGACATCATACAGAAAACATTTATTGACGCATTTATACACACATTTAAGGGAGATCAAGAACAAACAACATCTGATACCCCTTAAATACCCTCTTATAAGCATCCAGGAGGTTAGTTATTGATAGCCAGGCCATGCTGCAACAGCTCGCTTCGAAGATTGTGCTGTAAACGGCTTATTTATATGCTGCAGGATAGAAATCCGCAACTGTAGCGAGATGCGCAACCTACCTGAAGATCCTTGAGCTTCTTTTTCAGAATAGACACTCCAGAATACACTATACGATCCGCTCTCAGAGCTCCAGTGGCTTCAACTGGAACAAGAGACCGTTTAGCACTACCGTATACCAGCACTGTGGGAGAGCCCGCCAAATAGCTAGGGAAAGGAATCCATACAGCCTTTTTCATGACGGGGAAAATGACTTATGGTTCGTACGAAACCGGTCACTATCCAAAAAGCGGTAACGACACCCCTCCTCTACCACCTCAG
The DNA here is from genome assembly GCA_947396885.1 of Heligmosomoides polygyrus polygyrus. Classification (NCBI taxonomy): domain Eukaryota; kingdom Metazoa; phylum Nematoda; class Chromadorea; order Rhabditida; family Heligmosomidae; genus Heligmosomoides; species Heligmosomoides polygyrus. The sequence continues at coordinate 97,756,446 of OX377205.1, read as the reverse complement.
ACAAAAGTCGGTTAGTGACCGAGCATGAAAACGTTTTGAACAGATTTACTGCTCGGTTTGCACTTTGTAGTGTCTCGGACACTAAGTTGGTTAGTAAGCGACCATGAAAGGGTTTGAAATCGAGCGCGAAGGCGGCCACGCCCCCCCCCCCCCCCCCCACCCGCTATGCATTTGCAACATGTGCTGCGGGAGGCGTGGCCGCCTTTCCTGCTCGGTTCCAAACCCTTTCATGGTCGCTTACTAACCAAGTGTCTGAGACACGACAAAGTTCAAACCGAGCAGTAAATCCGCTCAAAACCCTTTCATGCTCGGCCATGAACCGACGTTTGTTTGAAACTAATTATGCAATTCGTGAAAAAAAAAACTGAAGAAAAAACGTTTTGCAACGCATTTAAGCGTGGATCGGCTGCTAGAGAGGACACATGTTGTTACAGGATGTTTTGTTGCGATCAAAACTCTTGCGCCAGGCGGGACCCGAGCCAGCACCTTCTGCTTTCCGGACAGCGATGCTATGCCTTACACCACCAGCGCTGTTGGACCGCATGTAACACCTGCGATATTCTCTTCCCGATATTCCGGGTGAGTGGGGGATGTTACATGCGGTCCAACAGCGCTGGTGGTGTAAGGCGTAGCATCGCTGTCCGGAAAGCAGAAGGTGCTGGTTCGGGTCCCGCCTGGCGCAACAGTTTTGATCACAACAGAACATGCTGCAACAACATGTAGCCTCTCTAGCAGCCGCTCCAGGCTTCAACAAATATGTTAATACGTTTCTTCTGTTAGTAGACAGGTTTCTGTCGTTACTGCTTCTTGGGTAATGATAGGTTGAAGGTGAGAAGAGAGGAAATGAAAGGACACTAAAGTCAGAAATCGGTGTTGTTGCTCGAACCTGAGTACTATAACAATTAGGTAGTCGACATAGGGCTTGTTCATACTTCGAGCGAGTGGGGCGACGGACGGAGTGTGGGAGTACGTAACCATTTACGTACTCCACACTCCGCCCTTCGCTGTAGTCGCTCTTGTCGCTCGAAGGATGAAGAGGCCCATAATAGGAGCATCAACAGCGCCCAACTCAATACGACGACTCTGTAAAAGCACTCACTTGTGAACCAGAACTTGTTAGGCTTCCCGTGAGGATCGTATGGCGCCTCGTACTGCTTCTCTTCTCCTTCTTGATCTTTGAGCTGTGAAAATTCACTTCGTGGCCACTCCTTCGGGTTAGGATAGATGGTGTGGCGCAGCGCGTTGTCGGGATCATATTCGAAACCAACACCACATGTCGGATTCCATTTCGCGTGTTCCTTGCCGAATCCCTGAAACGTAAGCCGTTCATGAAGAGCTGCTGCTCAGTTGAAAATAAAAGAAAGGAAAGAAAATAAGAAACTGTATGAAAACAAAAGAGGAGAGTAGACAAGATAAGAGAAAAAATGACAGGCAAATTCATAAATATGGAATGAGCAGAAGAAAGGTTCGTTTCGCTACTTTCTTCAGACTAACCAGGAAACTATCTCAACGGTCAGTCGGAACGGCCCAAGTATTGTATATGGGCAGAGTCGCCTTTCTCTGGGAAACAACAGGATGCAAATATCTCGACCCCAATAAACTCTGCGCAGAGTTAGGGACGACAGAAGTTGGGCCGTTGGCGGCATTAGTCCTATGTCCGCACCCGAACGGCGAGCTCAAGTTGGCTGGAAACAGCGATCATGGGGATTACGCCACCCCTCTACCCACTACGCCACCTCCGCTCCCTCGTCATCGCTGTTTCCAACCAACTTGAGCCCGCTCTCCGTGTGCGGGCAGAGGGTTAACGCCGCCAACGGCCCACCTTCCGTCGTCCCCAACTCTGCGCAAAGTTGTATGGGGCGAGATGTTTGCATTTTGCTGTTTCCCAGAGAGAGGCGATTCTGCCCATATACAACACTTGGGCCGTTCCGACCTACCGTTGAGATAGTCTCCTGATAAGCCTCCGATATACTTCCAACGCCGAGCGACGCCACGGCAGGTATAGTGGCTAAATTGATCGATCGCGTCGCTCGATCAATGTGGCCACCATACGTGGCGTCGCGTCGCTCGGCGTCGAAGTATAAACGGGCTCTAAACTTTGTTTTATGCTCCTCCCGTGGCTCTTCTGTGAAGAAGAGGAGCATGTAATAAGACGTCGTCTAACTCTCTCAAATATTACTATCTACCATATTTTTAAATTACCATATTTTTCCTTTTATTTTATTTTTTCAAATGCTAAATTGAATACTTATTCATTTATTCAATGAATAAAATTAATTTAACATTTTAATTAACAATAAGATAAATAAATTACACCAATTAAATTAAAACAAAAAGAAAATAAGTGAATCAACAAATAAATGAACAAATAAAAATATAAAAATAAAAATTTAAGGACTAGTCGGAGTTTACGTCGGCAGCAACGAGAACGACCAGCCGTCCAGTCAAGAAATACACATCGATTATCTGAGCCGCATTAATCAATATCTACGCCTAAGCGTCATTTATCAATATGTATCGCACGGCATCAATCAATATCTACGTATTTCACGAGCTATTCAGCCGGTCTCTCGCTTCTGTCGCGGACTATAAACAGGACCTTAGACAACATGAACCTTTACTACCATAGTAGACGCAGATGCAAAAAATAAGAAAATCAAAAATAGTAGAAGTAGAAGGCTTCAGGTGAGACCTACCTTCTTGGCGTAGCATTTGAGGTTGATTTCTTGGCCTTTTCGCAATTTCACTATTAATATGTCCTCGTGTTGACCGTATTCGTCACCAAAATTCACTCCTCGACTTTTCAGCTGACTTCCACAGGCAGGATACACCTGAAGAAATACAGATACAATAACTATGTGAACTTAGGGCCTGTTCATACTTGGCGACAGCAGCGACAAGAGCGACAGCACTCGAGTATGAACACTTTTCGGCGGCGCGCGCTCGGTTTTAATCGATGTGCATGTTTTACACAGGCGACGAGTCGCTATTGTCGCGAAGTATGAACAAGTCCTTAATCAACACTCGAGGTTTAGGTCGACAGCGCAGAATATATGCAGATTATTAAAATTGCAATAAAAAGTAATTGTGATAAAAATTAAATTATTTAATTTGCGCACAAAAGAGGAAAATGCACAAAAAGTGAAAAGCTGGCGATAAGGCATTGGCCTGCAATAATAACTGCAGCTGCTCCTATTTCACAGAAGGGCATGCTTTAGCCCAGCTATAAACCAGAACTGGGACATGAAATCCGAAGAAATTCAAAGGATTCGAAAAAAAGGAAGAATTCGAAAAAAATTCCCCCTAACCTCATGCAAGGGATTATTTGGGGTGCTGAGCACGAGGCTGATATCCTTTTTTGAAATTTCGACCGATTACAGTAGGCTACGGTAAGTACGGGTGACCAATGTCATGATCCCCGATTCCCAAACTTCTATCAAGGGGTTATTTGGGATACTAATCACGAATCTGACCTCTCTTTTTGGTATTACGCTGGAGTACGGTAGGTTACAGTAGGTACGGGTGACTAAGGTCATACTCACCAATTTAGCTCTCGATATTCAATGTACCTTCAAGAATTCATTCTTAAGCATTCCTCACCCGTGCCTACCGTAACCTACCGTACACCGGTGTGATGACAAAAACGGATTCGTGATCAACACACCAGGTAGCCCTGTAAACGAATTTTGAGCGAAACCGGTGACCATGACCTTAGCCACCCGTACATACCGTAAACTACCATACTTCAGCGAAAAACCAAAACCGGATGTCACATTCGCGACAAGTACCCCTAATAGAACCCCTGGGCGAATGTTGGGCGAAATCGGTGGTCATTACATTGGTCGGATCTATCTAGTCCGGGGGGGGGGCACATAACTAAAAAGTATGTAAAAAATCGACTTGTGACTTACCGAGCGACTCCTACAGAGCACGATAGAACCTAAAACAAAGAAAAAACGAACGGATAAATAAAAAAAATCGCTGCGGTTTGACAACCGTATCGGCGGGCAAAGAGCGACGCAATGGAGTCGTGCGGCGTGCTGACCACTGCTTGACATGTTAGAACCAGGATATAACATGGTGAGGAGGGCGCATAACGCCACCTAGCGCGTGCAGACCGCCGCCTGACATGTTATAACCAGAATCTAACATGGTTAGGAGGGCACATAACTTCACCCGCTTACAACCGCGGCGAAAACATTTATTTTTCGTTTTTTTTTTGCTCGCAAATTTTTCTGGTTTAGGTTCTATTGTGCTCTGTAGGAGTCGCTCGGTAAGTTCCAATTCGATTTTTTACATACGCTTTAGTTATGTGCCCCCCCGGACTAGGATAGATCCCATAGGTCAACTGTGCCCAGAACCGACCGTTTGAATAGAAATCGAAGCTCGAACACAATTTTGGCCATAGGATAATGAATTTAGCTGTGCAACCACTTGTGGTAGAATCGTAGACAGTCGGATATAGTAGCGATAGTAGAATTGAAACTGAACGAACCGTGTTACTGTATTTCTCGGTCTCACACACAAGATCGGCTGTTGTGACAGACCGCGTGGCCTCTTCTTTACACTTCACATTAAGCTTGAATAACACCGAACACGAATCACAGAACTCTGTACAGGTGCACTCCTGGAACAACGTATCCATTTAAGTGCAAGAGCCTGAAATTTGTTTGCTAAAATAATGGAGCCTGATGAAATTATTACCCTGGTGTACTGCATGTCCTCAACTACGTTGTCCGAAACGAATGGAATCAGACCCATCCGATGCGCAATGAATTCGTCATGAAGCACACTCGTGTTCGATTCAATTTGAACCCAGTCGATAGCTATTGTAGGGACCTGAATCAGGGATGTAGGAAACGTTTAAGTTACCGTCCAACCAATAGCGAATATCCGTTTTCCAAGCTCTCTGGGTACTCCCTAGCGTCATAGACTTCAGCAAAACTTCTTAGTTCCTAAGTATGAGCACCTTGAACTGGGGACAGGTTATTCTCCTATCTTTTAAGAGTCAAGCTGGAAATAGCAGATATACATTGACAGCGTTTCGGGCTTTAAAGCCCTTCTTTAGGTCTAAAATAATTATGGTGATTATCACCTGTATCACTTGTCGTCCCGTTGATCATCGACTTGCTCGAGCGGGCGCCAGCAGCGTCTCCATTCGTCCCTGTCGCGTGCCAGAGTGCTCCAATGGATCCTCCTCGCTCGAGGGACACGAAGAGCGTCATATCGGTCGTTCAGGGCTTTCACGAACAAGTCCGACCAACGCGTTGGTAGGTATCCCGGTGTTCTCTTGACATCCCGCGGAATCCAGTCGGTAACGGCTCTCGTCCAGCGGGTGTCTGCGAAGCGCATTACGTGGCCGGCCCACACAATTTTCGACAACATGGCCCACGCGACAGCATCTCTGATCTTCGAGCGTCGGCGAAGCTCGGAACTCTCGAGGCCTTCTCTCACTTGCGTGAGTCGTGTCACTCCGAGCATCGTCCTCTCGATTCCACGCTGCGCGACGCTGATCGCATGTTCATCCTGCTTTGGTAAAGCCCAGGTCTCTGAGGCGTATGTTAGGGCAGGAAAAACAGTGGAGTCGATGTGGGCACGGAGTCGGACGTTCTTCGTCTTCTTCTTCGGCGCTCTTGAAAGCTCCCCAAGCCGATCGTTTCCTCCTGCTCAGCTCTGGCGCTAGGTCGTTGGCCATATTGACTTCTCGACCCAGATAAACATAGCTGGAGCATTCGGAGATGTTCGTTCCGTTGAGCGAGAATGGGGCATCAGAAACTTGTCCGTTCCTCATGAACATGGTCTTCGTAAGATTCAGCTGCAGTCCAACGTTCCCACGTACACGATCGAAGTCGGCCAGCATTCGCTCCGCCTGACTGATGCTCGGTGTTATGAGCACGATGTCGTCAGCGAAGCGAAGATGGTGCAGTTGCCGGCCGTCGACCTTCACTCCCATGTCTTCCCATTCTAGTTCGCGCATGACGTTTTCGAGGGTGGCGCTGAAGAGCTTCGGGGATATGGTATCCCCTTGCCGAACCCCTCTCCTTACGTCGATGACGACGTCGTTGTAGAATGGAGAGATCTTGGCCGTGAATCCACTGTACTAATGGTGATTATACAAACAAGAAAACAAGCGACGCTCCACAGACCAGGGAAGGGGGGGGGGGGCAAGGAGTTACAGGGATGCGATTTGACCAGAAATTAAGGGTCTCTGGCTACTAACATAGATCTGCAAACAGTGAACGGTCGATCGTCTCTCAATGTCGCCATCTCCCTCAGCAGTCACGCCCCAGAGACCGACAAGGCTCATCGCATACTTCATTTCTTCTTCTTGTTAATGAGTGGTTGCCAATGTTTTATCTCCAGCGCTTCCTTGATCTTCTTCTCCACCGTATTCATCAGATTTTTGTGAAGGATCGAGACTTGCAGTTGCGACAGTGGATCGCGTGCGTGTCTGAGAGTGCAGTGCCTTGAGAATGGGTTATCTGAATAGCTTTGAGGGCTACGCAGTGTCCATAAGTACTCGCCCATTCTCTTACCAAGTGGTCTCGCTGTTTCCACTACAAAGTGGTCTGAATTCCTCACCTCATTCAGACCACTTTGAATACACCGCATTTGGCATGGATTAAGCAACCTGACCTTTTACACCGATTCTTGCCGAACCGCTTAATCTGTGAAGGGGATAACCAGATTTGCTGAGATGCGTGGTATACAGAGTGGTGTGTGTGGCACCTACATAGGTGAAACAGCTAGACCACTTGGAAAGAGAATGGTCGAGCGTTTAAGAGTGCTGAGCAGCCCTCAAAGCTTCCCAGATAATCCATTCTGAAGGTATCGCGCCCTCAGACACGCACGGGGTCCACTGCCGCAACTGCGAGTCTCGATCCTTCACAAAATATGACGGATACGGAGGAGAAGAGGATCAAAGAAGCGCTGGAGATAAAACATTGGCAACCACTCATTAACAAGAAGGAATAAATGAGGGATCTATCCTAGTCCAGGAGGGCACAGAATTAAAAATTATGTAACAATTTGACCTGACACTCACTGAGGGGACTGAAGGAAACAGAATAGGACCTGAAAAAGAAAGAGCGAAACGAACAAACGAGCAAAAAACAAACAAATAACCGCGGTTCTAAAGACGTCTCGGCGGGCAAAGCGCACTCAAACACATCTGACCGCCGCCTGACATGTTATAACACGGGTCTAGCATAGTGAGGGAGCGCATAACGTTGTCTGTTAACAACCGCGGTAAAACCGTAAGTTATTTTTTCTGTTTCTTTGTGAAATCTATCATTTTAGGCCCTATTCTGTTCTCTTCAATCCGCTGTGTGAGTGTCAAGTCAAATTGTTGCATAATTTTTAGTTCTGTGGCCCATCGGACTAGGATAGATAGGAAATCGCGCGGCCTCCGTCGTCGGCTCTCCGCTCGCCGCTTCGCTTCGCAGCTCTCCCGGTGCCCTCTCGCTGATCTCGAGTTTAGGCGATGGCCGACATGGCGTCCACGTCCGCTGGTGCGCTTCGTGCGTTGGCGATGAGCTGAAGAACATCGAGTCGCAGCCGCTGGAGGGCTTCACCATCTCCGCAAGCGACGACAACTTGTTCGTGTGGGCCGTCAGGATCTATGGACCTCCGAATACTTTGTACCAGGGCGGATACTTCAAAGCTGTGATATGCTTCCCTCCAAATTACCCGTACTCGCCGCCATCGATGAAGTTCCTCACCAAGGTCTGGCATCCGAATGTCTATGAGAACGGCGATCTTTGCATCAGCATTCTCCACCCTCCACTTGATGATCCTCGCAGTGCTGAGCTTCCTTGCGAAAGGAGGAATCCAACACAGAGCGTTAGGACAATTCTGCTGTCCGTCATTTCGCTGCTGAATGAGCCAAATACGTCTTCGCCTGCTAATGTGGACGCATCCGTTATGTGCCGTAAGTGGAAGGAAGGAACGGATATGAATTACGCCGATATTATAAAGAAACAGGTAGAGCTCTCCAAAGAGGAGGCTCGAAAGGACGGCGTGACTGTTCCAGAGAGGCTTGAGGAGTACTGCATAAAATTCCATCCACAGAGCTGCGACGATCAGACCATGGACCTGCTAGATTTGGATGATGATATGTATGACTATGGAGATGAAAGTGACGATGAGAACGAGTACGCCGAAGAGGACGAGGACAGTGGACAAGGAGAGGACTAGCAACGCCCTCACGGCCAGAGCTGGCTTCTTACATTTGAGCAGAGGTCTTGTACGATTTTCCTCAGCATTGTTTCTCCGGTCGTGTTCTCACGGTGTTTTATCTCTGTAGTCGCAAGACCCGTCATTTCACGATTTTTAAGGCCTGTGGGTATGTACTATAGCATTGCCTTCCTCATTGTCATTTTATGTGAGCGTTTTATATCCCCTTCTAGGCATGTGTCAGTTGTATAAGCCTGGAATGTTACTTTTTACGTTACCCGTCTACATGCACTGTCACTATTAGGTAATTTCCACATTGCTCATTGTTGTGAAGATTCTTAGGTAGTATCCCATCATTTAACTAGTCCGGAATTGTGGCATTTCTTACCGTTGTCCCGCTGGGTCCGAAATGTCGGAACTGTACATTTTCATTGTGACAATTTTTTATCGCTGATTCGGTACTCTAGGGGTTTTCCCGGCATCCGAGTGGTAAAGTGAAGTATGCAATGAGGCTTATCAGTCTCTGAGGTTACGCGGCGTGACTGCTGAGGATGATGGCGACATTGAGAGACGGTAGACCGGCCACTTCTCGCGGATCTATGTTAGTAGCCCATAGATCCTGCACTTCATTTCTGGCCAAATCGCTCCAAAAAATCCTTGCCCCTCCCTTCCTTTCTGGCGGTCGAGCCCAAGTCTGTGATGTGTAGATTGTTGTTGTTCTTTGTATCAGCATCATAGTTATTTCAGACCTGAAAAAGGGCTTAAGGCCCGAAACGTCAATAAATATTCCGCTATTTCGCGCTTCACTCTTAAGAAGGAGAATATGAATAAGTATTACCATCTTTTAGTAAGAAAAATCAATTATCGCATCCATAACCTCTTTAGGGCTTTGAATCCGATCTTCCTGAAGTTTACATGCGTGGTTTCAAAACGTATGTAAGACCTATAGTGGAAAGTGGGACGTCAGTCTTCAATACAACGAAAAAGGTATATACCTTCTAGAAAGCATTCAAAATAGCCTCACGAGGAAGCTCATGATGAGATGGTTCTTAGTAGATTATAGTTCTATTCCAAAACGGTACTCAACGAGCTTCATTGCTCGATCTTGCTTCGCTGAAGAATAGAAGGAAAATCGCTAATTTCACCCTGATTTACAAAATTGTTGCTCAATAAGATTTCTAATGTCCCAACTAAGTTCCTTAACGGGATGCTGACGAGATCCGTGAGAGGGAAGTTGAAACTTCGAGTTTCAGCTGATAAATCGCGTATCAGATCAGGAGCCGGATTCATCAACGACTTACAGCAATTTAACGGGGAAGAAATCCCTGATAGCGCGGCTTATCAAGCGATAAGGGGAAGCATTTCGCATGATTTCGGGGATTTCGGCTGTATTTTCTCCGTTAAATTGCTGTAAATCGTTGATGAATCTGCCCCCAGATTTCTCAACCTATCGTATTCTCAAGGAATTCAACCTGCTATTGGGCAAGTATGAAAATTTAGAATGGCTCTCTGCTCAAGCCTGCAGAACGTTTGTCAATTCGGCGCAAATAGGGTCCGGGGGTCACCATGTAGGACAGCCCTAGAAAACGGTTTGTGCATTTTGAAATCTGATTTTTTTTTGCATCACTGGTGTGTTCTACCACTACTATGAACTGAGGTACACCATTTCTGATGTAACTGGACATACACGTGCCTTTTTACCAAGGCGTATAACCACTGAGTAGGGGGTGACCCCCGGACACTACTTGCGCCGAAATGTTTTCTGTGATTTAGCGATTTTTGCCTTGAAATAAAATAAAATAAATATGTAAGGAAAACGACAATATCAAGAGATCAGACAACCGTACTCCTGAACACACGATTTCGTTAAAAGCAGAACTGCTGCAGCTCACCTCAGCGATGAAGACACGACGCAAGGAGTTCGCAACGCTAAGATCTGTGTCCTCTAGCGAAAAACGGACCATATCATCGCTGAGTTCCAAAATAGTAATCGTCGGTTGATTCGCATATGGCATCTATAAGAGTTGAGAAAGTCTTTCGTAGCAGAAGACATGACTGCTAAATAGAAATTCAAATTTGGAAATTGACAACTTTACTTTTAAAACCCTTAATTTCCATACATTTACTTTTTCACGACTTATTATTTCCGACTCGCCGATACACTTACTTTCGCCTCCGATATACTCCGGCGAAACTTTCGCTTTGAAGTTTCTACACATAGAAGGGGGGAGAAGGCTTTATCTCTCGTCGTCGTGCAATATACGTTCTCGTTATGCATGTTATACGTTTACATACATCCATATGGTGTGGTAGACACGTACGCGTCGTTTCGCGTAAAGGATACATACATACATGTGAAATTGTCGGATCATACGCGTACTAAGGCGTCACAAGATGATATACTAACTCTGAACGTAACATCGCTAGTGTCGAATGGATTATACATGCAAGGCATGAGAAGATTAGATGTTCTGAATCTAGTAACAACATATACGCCGTAGTGCGTCCGTGAGCGTCGGCGGAAAGCTGAGAAGGCTGTAGTGTCGACGGCCATGTCAGTTGAGACGCTGCCGGCCCTGTGGAGGTACGAGCTGACCGTATCCTGAAGGTAGAACTAAATTCCCCGAGGGGATGGCCAGTTGAGAATGCGGTCACCCTAGTATGCCAGTGAGGACGGTTTCATGGAGCATCCAATTGTCTCAAAGGACTTATCGGCGGAAAGTTGAGAAGGCTGTCGTGCGACGGCCATGTCAGTCGAGATGCTATCGGCACTGTGGAGAAGTGGAGGTACGAGTTGACGGCATCCTGAAGGTAGAACTAAATTCCCCAAGGGGAAGGCCAGTTGGGCTCCCTAGTATGACAGTGGTGAAGGTTGCGTGGAGCATCCAAATGTCTCGGACGACTTGCCACGTTAGACCCTACTGCAGCCTGATCGGTCTTGGACCTAGCGATCAGAATCACCATACGCTCTCACCTTCATAAGAAAAGTGTTGGAAGTGGAGCATGCAAAGCTCACTGTTCCTCAACGGACCCCGGAAAGCGATGAGGACCATGGTGTCTCCTACGACGGCTTGGTCCGAGCTTTCGTGGATTGTTTTAACTATGTATCTATGTGGGCCTGGAAGCCTTGGGATGGTGTTTAGCACGTGGGCGGACTTATTGCTGTCCTAAGCAGCGCCTTCAGAACGTGAGACATCTGCATCCTATGAAGGCAGCGGACCGAAGAAAAGTGTGAGGGCGCTGATGTGGATTAGATGAGCCACAGAAACGTTCTTCAATTCAGGGAGGCCTGATATGGGACCCGAAACTTGGAAATAAAATCCAAGAACTGGGTCTTCCTCGCTGGTAAATCTTGAGCGTCCCTGCGCTACAACGAGATCGATACAAGCCTCGATAATGGTGGCTACTTGCTGCAGACCCACTGCTGACGCCATGTGACCTGTGTCAACGGCTCCTGTATGGCGTAGGCCGCGGATCGCATCTGTAATTGGATTTTTTTCTTCTTCTTCAGCCTTTTCCAACTCAAATGGGAGGGCGGGTGGGGTCGCTAGACGAGAAAAAGCCGGAATGGGTTTAGCCGGGGCCCTCCCTCTTTCGTCAGCGCTGGCGCTTGCTGACCTCAGCAAGCGCGAGGCGCTGCCTCGTGACTCTGCAGGGGCCGGTACCGTATCGCTGGTACCGGCACCTGCATTCGGGGCCGAATGCATCGACCGCTGTCGATGAGACATGTAGAAATTCAAATCATCATTTTCGCCTCCGATATACTCCGGCGAAACTTTCGCTTTGAAGTTTCTACACATAGAACGGAACTATTAAAGCCCGGAGGGGGTTTGAATGCAATTAAAGCAAAAGCGAAGTCGAAGTTAAGGGTGGGACCACGAAATGTAAAGGATAGAGCACATGCTTGGAGCACCGGTCCTAACAAGGGGAAAACAGGTTTGATTACCATATGGAAAATCCTAGACTTCCTTTACGGCGATGGGACTTTGCCCAGCAAACCCTTGGTATTTTGGGTATTAAATAGGGAGGAGGAACCAACTAAATGAGTCCTTGGTTCCACAGCGCTCCAGCTTCGTGCCACTGCGTATGCGCCTTCGGAGGCCCATCTAGAAACGAAAATCGGACATTTGGCTGTACGATTACTTGCGAACATGTCCACTGAACAACTACCCCATGAGTGTCTATGTTCAAAGTAAATCGCGTCTGCCGCTGCACAGGCATCTAGGTCGACGATTCTGGAGGCTGAATCTGCTTCCGAATTCAAGGATCTTGGGATCCAGATAAATTCTATGCCAAAGCTTCGCAAGGTCCCAGATGCTCACTGCTAACTCTTGCAGCTGCTTGCTTAAATTTCACCAGAAGGTTCGAGCAGTCTGGACACTGCTTGTCAGCTACCTCCCCAATCGTGGCTCTCCACCTCTTCACATGTAGAGGGATGACAAGATGCATGGAGGAGATAAAGCCTTGCCATTTGAGTCGTTGCAGCAAAGAGGGGCTGCGGTTCTTTAGTAACCTGAAACTAAACTCTCTAGTTTTTGCTCTTCTTTCACCAGTGAGGTCCAGTACGAAATCTATCAAATCTATCATATGGCCTCGCCATGTTAGCTTCTGGATAGGGACCCAGCAGCTCCTTGCCTTCGGCTATCGAGAAGCCAGCAGAGTCGAGATCTGCACGTATAGTCTTCACCGACTCTTCGCACCAGTGTGCGGATGCGCTCCAGATTAGACCATCAACCGCAGCAAAGAGGAGCTGCGGTTCTTTAGTAACCTGAAACTAAACTCTCTAGTTTTTGCTCTTCTTTCACCAGTGAGGTCCAGTACGAAATCTATCGAATCTATCATATGGCCTCGCCATGTTAGCTTCTGGGTAGGGACCCAGCAGCTGTTGCCTTCGGCTATCGAGAAGCCCGAGTCGAGATCTGCACGTATAGTCTTCACCGACTCTTCGCACCAGTGTGCGGATGCGCTCCAGATTAGAACATCAACCGCAGCAAAGAGGAGCTGCGGTTCTTCAGTAACCTCAAACCAAACTCTCTAGTTCTGGATCTTCTTTCACTAGTGAGGTCTAGTGCGAAATCTATCAAATCTATCATATGGCCTCGCCATGTTAGCTTCTGGATAGGGACCCAGCAGCTCCTTGCCTTCGGCTATCGAGAAGCCAGCAGAGTCGAGATCTGCACGTATAGTCTTCACCGACTCTTCGCACCAGTGTGCGGATGCGCTCCAGATTAGACCATCAACCGCAGCAAAGAGGAGCTGCGGTTCTTCAGTAACCTCAAACCAAACTCTCTAGTTCTGGCTCTTCTTTCACCAGTGAGGTCCAGTACGAAATCTATCAAATCTATCATATGGCCTCGCCATGTTAGCTTCTGGGTAGGGACCCAGCAGCTGTTGCCTTCGGCTATCGAGAAGCCCGAGTCGAGATCTGCACGTATAGTCTTCACCGACTCTTCGCACCTGTGTGCGGATGCGCTCCAGATTAGGCCATCATCAAGATATATGGCCACACAAATGCTCTCCACTTTTTTAGGAGAGGTTTTAAAAGCTTGGTAAAAATAAATGGAGCTAGCGGCATCCCAGATGGAAGAACGACAAACTTTAAAAACCTATTTCTCCATTTGAAACCCAGAAACTTCGAGAAGTCCTTATGCATACTCACATGATGGAAACCTGACTTTAGGTCGAAAGACGCTAGGAATCCTCCCTTCGGGAGCAGAGTTGCAATCTTACTCATGTCTTTATATTTAATCCCTACTCTTGGGAAACATCTGTTCAGAACAGGGAGATCTAGTAACAGTCTCAACTTCTCACCTTCGGAACGGAAAGTTGGTTGACGCGAATGAAAGAACCGTCTCTGACCTCCTCGATAGCCTTTGGAATCAATAGGCGATCAATTTGTGAATTAATAAATGCAGCATTTATGAAATCTGAAACCGAAATTTCCTTTCTGAAATTTAGTGAAGGAACTACCACCCAAGACGGGATGAAGCCGTGCAAAATAACCGATCGGAATAACTTGGAAAGTCCCAATCCAGACCAAAACTCCTGGGTAGTGTGGATGTTGCCAGCCACGTTGAGAAAGCAACTGAAACGCTTTCGTGATCGTTGCTTTAATACGATAGACCTCGGGAGCCATCGGCAGCAAAGGGCTAATTGAAGCCAGCACATTACTGTTAGAACTCGTAATGCTTCTCGAGACCTGGTCTCTTGAAGACAGGTTTACTCACGGTCGAAGTGGGCATCATCGTTGAAAGGAGATCGATCTCCTTGGCGACATGTGCGGCTTGTGCGACAGATGCGGACTCTCCAATTGCTGACCATAGGACCAAAGCAGCGGCGGCTTCGGCTTGGACGTTTGCTCTACAGCAGAGCTCGTCGAAGACAGCTTTAGGGATAGCAATATCTGACGTGACGGTGTCCTGACTGTTAGTAGAGGACATAGCGCGACAACCAGTCGCTAGACGAGAAAAAGCCGGAATGGGTTTAGCCGGGGCCCTCCCTCTTTCGTCAGCGCTGGCGCTTGCTGACCTCAGCAAGCGCGAGGCGCTGCCTCGTGACTCTGCAGGGGCCGGTACCGTATCGCTGGTACCGGCACCTGCATTCGGGGCCGAATGCATCGACCGCTGTCGATGAGACATGTAGAAATTCAAATCATCATAACCGAAAAAAACCCGTCCAAGTTGTCTGGGGTGCAACGGTCACAGCCGTGCGGTTCAAACATGGTTTTTACTAACCATGGAACGCCCTTACTACACGCTTTATACGTTGGAGCCCGGGATGAAGGACATTAACGACGCTCTATGGGATTTTCTACCCCTCCCCCCCCCCCCCCCGACTCTATTTGCGCCGGAGAAGCATGCAAGCAAATATTACTAGCTGGAGCGACTGATTAGCAGAGGGATAGGCAACTCGGTCCCTGACGATTTCCCTGAATTTCACTCCGAAACTACCGTGAATAACTCAGACGGGTTTTTTTCCGGTTGTAAGTTTATCAAACACTTTATTTCCGTATCAAACTTGGAAAAATCTAGTACTAACACAAATGTTGCACAAAGGTGTCCACACTTTGATCTACAAAAACACAGACTAAATTGAAGAACAAGAAGAGAAAGGAAGTTGGTTTCAAATGTGTACGATTTTCGTTTAAAGGGTAAATTGACTTCGAGGCGCTCCAATCGAACTCGCTCGTCCCTTTAAACATCGTTCACGTTTGATGACTTTGAATTCAGCGAACTGTTTGGAAGCGTGTCCAGTTGTTTTCCTGTTGTACTTCTAGCCGTCAGTGCTTTAGTTCGAAGAAGACTCTCTTTCGGAATGATGTAAAGAGGAATTTGGTCGCAGGGTGCTGTAGTAAGGGTGATATGCTTCCTTGTTTCCCTTCGAATTATCAGCAGGCCATATCTCCATATACAGCCTTTGAGACATTGAATACATACACCCATGAGTGTAAAATCTGATGCTGAAATGGTGCATAGCCGTCCAAAATCTTATCTGACTTTAAGTAATGCCTTTTTCGGACGCAATCCTTCAGTTTGTCTGCGTATTCCCTGAAATCTCTGCATGATAGTTTCAGAGTGTTGCTTATCTTCCATATCTGATCGGTATCCAACGAATATTTTCATTTCTAATAGGTAGTTACAAACAGGAAATGCGTACGATAGACTTCTCAGTGATTTCGGCGCTCTTTGTGGAAGTCACCCTATAGAACGCTAGCATACAGCAATAATTTCTGAGAGAGCAGCGCGACATCAAACTTGGACAGAGATCAATAGACGGACAAACTCTGCAGGAGTTTCGAATTCACGCGACTAAACAGCCAGGAGGAGCGGCGAGTTCCCCACAGTAGTTCGGCGGTCGTTGCGGGACCACGCGGCAGCCCCGTCCCAGTTCAACCAGCACATGACAGGGTTGAGAGTGTCGTTATCATTCCTTGAAAATTTCTTTCGTGTTCCCTTCTCTTTTCTCCAAATATCTCTAGTTTGTCGATCAGAAAGCGCAGTAAGCGCATTCGTCGTCTAAAGTGGTGATTGTGTTCCACTCGTCTCACTCACTTGTTGGGGCAGGAAACCAAATTCTGCAGCTCCAGGGGAGCATGCGGTATCACCTGTCGTCCCGTTGATCATCGACTTGCTCGAGCGGGTGCCAGCAGCATCTCCATTCGTCCCTGTCGCGTGCCAGAGTGCTCCAATGGATCCTTCTCGCTTGAGTGACACGAAGAGCGTCATAGCGGTCGTTCAGGGCTTTCACGAAGAAGTCCGACCAACGCGTTGGTGGGCGTCCTGGTGTTCTCTTGACACCCCGCGGAATCCAGTCGGTGACGGCTCTTGTCCAGCGGGTGTCTGCGAAGCGCATTACGTGGCCGGCCCACCTAATTTTCGACAACTTGGCCCACGCGACAGCGTCTCTGATCTTCGAACGTCGGCGAAGCTCGGAACTCCGGAGGCCTTCTCTCACTTGCGTGAGTCGTGTCACTCCGAGCACCGTCCTCTCGATTCCACGCTGCGCGACGCTGATCGCGTGTTCATCCTGCTTTTGTATAGCCCAGGTCTCTGAGGCGTATGTTTGGGTAGGAAGAGTCGAATAGGTGGGCACGGAGTCGGACGTTCTTCGTCTTCTTGCGGTACGAGTACTCAATCAACATGAACGACATGTTCTTTGATGTTTTCACGGTTTACCACTGCAGTCGCTCATCCTCCTATGTTCATAAAAATATCGTCATATCATGTAAAGGTTATTATAACATTATCCTTGTTATCCAACGATAGACTGGAAGTTTCACTACGAATCAAGTCCGAGCAATATTTCATAGCTCATTCATCAGCTGAGGTGGACGGGACAGAGAGGAGGAACTCGCGTGGTCCTGCAACGAGCGCCCGGGTACTGTGGGAACTCGCCACTATCCTTGGCTGTTTAGTCGCGGCTCCAATTTACGACACAGATCTTCTTTACTCAAAAAAAAAAAAACTGGGGAAGGTCATGATATGTCATATTGAGCACACATTTGCCACATTGATCAGATTCAGGACGTCTTCCTCGAAAGGAATAGTGCTGAGTGCTCTCACAAAGGAGAAGTCTTAAGCGTATGTCTGAACGGGACGAGCGAGTCATATAGGAAGAATCTCCACACCTCACTCAGTACAAAAATGTGTTTCTTTTTTGCCAAGCCGTTAAACCCAAGGAGTAGGGGTCCCTGAAGTTACTATGGAATCGGTGCCGTACGAGCGCTGGGTGTCTGTTGCGCGCCCGCGATGCGACTGCCGGCAAACGGCTCGGGACGCAGTGGATAGTGGGGTTGCTCCATGCGAGGGAGGTCAGGGGTTCGGTTCTTCTGCGCTGCGGTAATTTCGCATTTCAACTAACTTCAACCACTTCCTGACGTCTATACAATTTGAAGCGTTTTCTGTGCATTTTTGTAGCTCTATGCTATGGAGGGTAACTTTCTGGCGACTTGTTTATTACTGACCGGTTTTCTTTTACAGCATACAGCTGAAAACTGCGCAGAAAATGCCTGAAAATTGTGTAGATGTTGGGACCCCTCAAATCTCAACCACTCAGTTGAAGTGCAAAATTACCGCAACGCAGAAGAACCGAACCCCTGACCTCCCTCGCATGAAGCAACGTCACTACCCATCGCGCCCCGATCCGTTTGTCCGCAGTGACGTCGCGGGCGTACAGGACGCTCCCAGCGCTCCTGAGGCGGCGATTCCATTGTGACTTCAAGGACCCCCTACTCCTTGGGTTTAACGACGTGGCAAAAAGAAGCACATTTTTATACTAATTGAGGGGTGGGGATTCTCCCTATATGACTTGCTACCCCATTCAGACATACGCTTCAGACCCTTTCCATGTCAGAGCAGTTTATGTCTATTGTCGTAATTGTAGGTGTGTTGGACTTGGCCATACCTATGTGGTAGTAAGGCGCTTCACTATTCTGTGTGTAAATCGTTAATCAGTGGTCGAGAGCGGCAGTTTTCGGTGATGTCACTGTTTATTCAGGGTTTAACATAGAACAATGGAACGCTACGATCGTGCCATTACCATCTTCTCACCCGATGGGCATCTTTTTCAAGTGGAATACGCTCAGGAAGCGGTAAAGAAGGGCTCCACAGCGGTGGGTCTTTGCCTCGACATTTTAGAGATCTTGCTGCCCTGGCAGTTGTTGGATTCTACTCATATTCAGTGTTTTTTTCCAGGTTGGTGTACGCGGTAAGGACTGTGTTGTGATCGGAGTGGAGAAGAAGTCAATTCCGGCCCTTCAGGATGATCGCACTATTCGGAAGATTCATATGATCGACGATCATGTGATGCTTGCCTTTGCTGGTGAGATTTCTTTGGAGCATAAGGGTAAAGGATAAGGTATGGTTTTAGTCAATCCCTTTGTGGGATGCGCCACATGTTTTACTTCTATTACATTCCGTGGAGGTTATTTGAATGCGTATTTGGGTACTATTATACTTTTGGGACTCCAGAAGTCGAGCAAAGGTCGAAGTTTTTTTCGCCCAAACTTCGCCTAGTGGGTTATTAGGGGTGCTGATCACGAATCTGACATCCTTTTTTCGTTTTACGCTGGAGAGCGGTAGGTTACGGTAGTTACGGGTGACTGAAGTCATGCCCATCGATTTCCCCAAGCTTCGCCTAATGGGTTATTTGGGGTGCAAATCACGAATCTGACATCGTTTTAGCGGTGGAAAGGAATTTACGCTAGAGTAGGGTGCACTGGTGCCGGCGCACACAGCGACCTCTGTGCCGGCTCAAAGCCGACTTGGTGGCTCCTTGAAAAAATATAACCCGGATGTGACCGGGGCGACACCGAAAAGAACGCGGAAGTCTGACCAGGAAACTATCTCAACGGTAGGTCGGAATGGCCCAAGTGTTGTATATGGGCAGAATCGCCTCTCTCTGGGAAACAACAAAATGCAGATATCTCGACCCCAATACAACTCTGCGCAGAGTTAGGGATGGCGGAAGCTGGGCTGTTGGCGGCGTTAACCCTATGCCTGCAGGCGGAGGGCGGGCTCAAGCTGGCTGGAATCAGCGATCATGGGGATTACGCCGCCCCTGTACCCACCTGCGCCATCACCGCTCGCTCGTCATCGCTGTTTCCAGCCAATTTGAGCCCGCCCTCCGCCTGCAGGCATAGGGCTAACGCCGCCAACTGCCCAACTTCCGTCGTCCCTAACTCTGCGCAGAGTTGCATTGGGGTCGAGATAACTGTATTTTGTTGTTTCCCAGAGAGAGGCGATTCTGCCCATATACAACACTTGGGACGTTCCGACCTACCATTGAGATAGTTTCCTGGTGAGACTCCTTTATCGAAAACGACAATGAGATATCGGAAAACGGCAATAGGAGACAGAGCGAAAATGAGGAAGCACACTGAACAATGAACACTATTGCCAGTCTGGGCCGGCTTTTATGCTTTATGTTCGCGCCCTTTTGCGGGAGCGCGGGAGGTACTTCGAGATCATTCTGAGATTCAAATTCGAATTCAAATGAGTGATGAGTCAAAATGGCGGGAAAGCACCTAGAAACATGGGAAACTGGGTCGGGGCTAGAGACGCATGGATATGGGACACCTCTGGGCTATTTCATACTTCGCGACAGCAGCGACAAGAGCGACGAGAGCGGAGCGTGCGGGAGTATGCACAGAAGACGGCAGGGACTGAAGCGACTAGTGCGACAACAGCGACTGGAGTGACAGCGCCGGCGCTCGAACCGAAAACTTTTCGGCAGCGCGTTCTATTTTAATCGATATGCATGTTCTTCACGGGCGATGAGTCGCTTTTGTCGCAAAATGTGAACAGGTCTTCTATCGCACTTTCTCTCGGTTACACAAGTTTCATCCAGTTTGACCGTGACGCCGAAACCTCCAAGAACGGGGTTCGCTTATTGAAGAGTTTCCCGCAGAATTGCTTCCGGTAATTTGCGCACTCTATCAGGCGATCGCTACGGGACCGCGTGCATGCTGTGCCACTACCGTAGCACCCTAAAGGCCCCACAGAGTTCTGCGGCAGCGCCGCGGCCCTATGCTTAACCATTGCGGCGAGCGGCGTTGCCGCAGAACTCTGTGGGGACCTTAAATACCCCCTCCCCTTCAGCGCTCTAGGCGAAGTTTGGGCGAGATCGGTGGCCATGACCTTAGTCACCCGTACCTCCGTAACCTACTGCACTCCAGCGTAAAACGAAAAATAGATGTCAGATTCGTGTTCAGCACCCTACCCCCCCCCCCCCCCGCCCCCTACGCGAAGTTTGGGCGAAATCGATGATTACGACCTTGGCAGCCTTAGCCCCAGTTTATACTTGCATCGCTACGCGGCGCGGCACCATGGTCGGAATAGATATCGACGGGGTGACGCGAAAAATCGATATCTATAGCAACCGTGATGCTGCGCCGCGTGGCGGCGCAAGTATAAACTAGGGCTTAGTCATTGTACCTACCGTAACCTACCGTAATCGGCCGATATTTCGGAAGCGGGTGTCAGATCCGTGGTCAGCACGCCGAATTATCCCCTGAGCGAAGTTTGGGTGAATTTTTTCCACTTCTGGAGTCCCGAAAGTACAACAGTGCCCGTATTTGGCCAATATGACGAGTTGCGGTGGTCAGCCGATGGACAAGTCAATGCTTTGCCCTTCTCAGACAAGTCTAGAACCATTTCACCGATCCCGGGGGAAACCTGGACCAAGGCCCTTGATTATGAGGTGCACGCGACAACCCTGCAGTCCTTTCCTGCAAACACTACGCTTCTTCCGCCTATAGTAAACCTCCCAGCTAGGAATAGGCCCAATTTTTCACGGCCATTTTTTTCGCAACATTATCTCGGCGATCATTCTTCAGTAAGCCGACTGTTCAGGTCTGTCGGCCGACGCTCGTGTACTCGTTGATCGCGCTCGTATTGAGTGCCAATCGTACAAGCTAACACTCGAAGATCCTGTGACGGTGGCGTACATCTCTAGGTACATCGCCAATACCAAGCAGGTGTGCCTTTTGCTTTGAGAGTTGTTTTATTCCAAAAAGAAACGTCCGTTCCTCCTCCGAAAAGCATCTTCACTTCAGCGTTTCACTCAGTCGCCTGGTCGCCGACCGTTCGGCATTTCGATGTTGATTGGCGGTTTTGATTTCGACGGACATCCACGGTTGTTCAAGACGGAGCCGTCTGGCGCCTATTACGAGTATCTGGTATGTTCCTTCTGGATCTTCTTTGCGATCTACGTAGGTTTTACAAGGGAATGTCTCTAGTTTCCTGTGGAACGTAGGACAGAGATCTATGTCATGTAAAAGGGCTTGAAACGCTGATAACAAATGTGTAGAGCAAATTTGCTAAATGGATCTCCTAAGCGAGCACTGGCCTGTGAAAGTTCCGTTGCGCTGATGAAACGATGGACGGAGCATAATCAGCGCAGCCATTAGCAGCATCGCCAGGTGCGGCATTGGCGCAGTGGTAGTGTTCTCGCTTTGCAGGAAAACGGCATGGGTTTGGTCCCCATCAATGCCGATATTTTTGCATTTTGTGACTCATCGTCAGTGACACCCTTTATCCACATTTCCAACACATTTTTGAACAAACGCGTAGTAAGAGCTATCGTGTACTTTATCGAGCTCTTTGAAAGTGGAATGATAACAAATTTTGACTCTCACGGGTTAAGATAAGTCAAAATTGGATGCTAGATTTGTGGTTATCGCCTCCAAATAACGTCATGCACGAAGCTTGGGCGAAATTGGTGCCTATGACCTCATAACCTATGTTGGAAATTGTGGTAAAGGTTGTCACTGACGATGAATCACAAAACGTAAAAGCACCAGCATCGGTAGGGACCAAACCAATTACTGTCCTCATGCAAAGCGTGAACACTACCACTAAGGCCCCGTTTACACTTTCGAAGCCGAGCGTCGCGACGCCACGCTTTGTGGCCAAATTGATCGATCGCGTCGTCCGATCAATGTGGCCACAATACATGGCGTCGCGTCGCTCGGCGTCGGAAGTATAAACGGGGCCTAAACCGACGCCGCATCTGGCGATGCTGCTAATGGCTGCGTTGATTACGTAACACTCCGCCCATCGCTTCATCAGCGTACGCGACATGCAGTCGACAACGAAGATTTCACCGGCCTATGCTCGCTTAGGAGATCAATTTAGCAAATCTGGTCGGCATATTTGTTATCAGCGTTTCAAGCTCTTTGACATGACGTAGATCTCTGCCCAAAGTGCCTGGGGAAGCTGAAGGCATCTCCTGGTTAGTTCTGATATAGGTCGTCATATCCACTGCCGTGAATTTCAGGCGAATTCCACTGGTCGTGGAGAGAAGCCCGTTCGAGAATATCTGGAGGAGCATTATGGTGATGATACTACGAAGGACGAGTCTTCAACCCTCAAACTTGTCGTCAAAGCACTTTCTCAGGTACGATTCCGAGGATTTCTGTAGATATAGAAAGTCTATTGTGTATGGATTGTTATCCAATTTATGTGTCGTTAGGAGAAGTAAGTCCAAATAGCACATCATCAAATTTATTTTAAAAGCCCGTAGAATGTCGAGTTGAAAGTTATGTATTAGTCTGCATAGTCCGCGTGTGTGTGAGTACGTATGCCGCTTTGGAAGGAATAGTAACATTGTTTTTCGATAAGTTTTTTGGATCTGTCCTAGTCAGGGGCCACATAACTAAAAAGTATGTAACAAAATGAATTGAGGCTTACAGAGTGGCTCCTAGGGAATGAGATGAAACCTAAAAGGAACCAAAAACGAACGAACAAACAAACAAAATCGTCGCGGTTTACAACCGTCTGGGCGGGCAAAGAGCGACGCAATGGAGGCATGCCGCGTGCTGACCGCTGACTAACATGTTATAACCAGGATCTAACATGGTGAGGACAGCGTATAAAGCCGCATGCCGCGTGCTGACCGCTGCCTGACATGTTATAACCAGGATCTAACATGGTGGGATGGGTACATAACTTCACCCTACAGCTGCGGTGAAAACAAATGCAATTTTTCGTTTTTTCTTCGTGAGTTTTCTTAGTTTAGGTCCTGTGTTGTTCTATATTAGCCGCTCCGTCAGTCTCAAGTGGATTTGCTACATACTTCTTTAGTTATGTGACCCCCAACAGGACTAGGATAGATCCGTTTTTTTTTTAAATTCTCTTTGCTTACCAGATTTAATAGAAAATTCCTCATAGCGGTCGACGTTTCGAAGAACTCGTCTTTCTGAGGGCCTGAAAGAAGCTCGAAATGCTGTTGACGCTGTGAAGCTCATTGGATCAAAAACATCGCGCCCACGTCTTTTCCAGGAACAACGTGCTCCCAGGAGTGCTATCGAACGATACCACATCGGTGTGTGAACTCGCCGATCCCTCCAGCGCAAATAAACCAAATCAACCGACTACCACGGAACAAGTGGGACCTACTGGTATGGTCAAATATACTCTTCCTAGTCCCGGAGAGTCGAAAAACTGCCAGAAAGCATAATGCGCGATCTCACAGCTCGCACAAGCGGATAAAAGGCGAGAGTGCACTGGTAGTGGAGATGCATTCGTTTCTGTTGTTCATGGTTGGATTTCGTTCGTGAATCCAGAAGGCCTCGAGAGCCTTTCTGACCCCTGCTTCGTCTTCATGATACAACACCGTGCATATTACATTAAAGTCGTCTCCAGAGTGAGCTTTCCTTCAATGCTTAACAAGCGGAGTTGTTAAGCTTTACTCTCTCTTACCAGCAAGATGCTCCTAAACGCGAGTGCCTAGCACCCTCCTGTTTTCCTAATCTATATATCACCGCAGGTCAGACACTACCAATATGAATGCGTTCTCCAGCAAAATCTGTCTTTCACTGCCTTTCATTTCGGATAGAGTCAGGATAGAGTCGCAGCTGTGCTCCGATATCTAATGCGATTAGGCTTTGATATGTAAGTTGTACTGGTAAATATACTAAGAGAACATTAAACGACAGCTTGTTCCCAATCGATTATATGACCGTGTCTGCATAGTGCAAGACTGTGCCCAAGAGGGCGCTATCTACCAGTTGGACTGTTTGACCTGCGGTGATTTATGCATTGGAAAACTGGGAGGGTGGTAGGCACTCGCGTTGAGGGACACCTTGCTGGTAAGAGAAAGTATAAAGCAATAACTCCGCTTGGTAAGGATTGAAGGGAAACTCACTCTGGAGACGACTTTAATATAAAACGCACGGTGTTGTATTATGAAAACGAAATAGGGATCAGAAAGCCTTCGAGGCCTTCTGTATTCACGAACGAAATCCACCAATGAACAATAGAAACGAATGCATCTCCATTACCAGTGCATCCCTGCCTTTTATCCTCTTGTGCGAGCTGTGAGATCGCGCATTATGCTTTGTGCACATTTTCGACTTTCCGGGACTAGGGGCAGCATATTTGACCATGCCAAAAGGTCTGACTTGTTCCGTGGTGGCTGTTTGATCCGGTTTCTTTGCGCTGGATGGATCGACGAGTTTGTGCGCACAGATGTGGCATCGTTTCCTAGCACTCCTGGGAGCAGGTTGCTTCTGGTAAAGAGGTGGACGCGATGTTTTTGATGCAATGAGTCTCGCAGAGTCAAAAGCATTTCGAACTTCTTTCGGGCCTTGAGAAAGACGAGTTCGTCGAAGCGTCGGCCGCAATAAAGAATTTTCTCTATCAAATGTGGTAGGGAAAGAGGATTGAAAAATCTACACTCAATATGCTGGGTTCGAAGAACGTCGAACTTGGAGATTGCTTTTTGGTAGTTCATGGGATGTAACTGCTCAGTTGTTCATAAATAGGAGTCTATTACTAGTAGCTTTCATTGTCAGTGATGTGCCAAATGTGACAGTTCTCACGTCAGTTGCAAAGGTGAATTCTGGCCGAAGTTATGATCATTTGAAATTAGCAGTCTGTACCGGCAAAAACCTTCATTTCGACTTAATATTTGTGTTCCAGGTGGTGCAGTCGGGTGCTCAAAATATCGAGATTGCTGTGATGAAGAGAACCGACGTTGTGAGTTTCCATTCCTTCACATGTCGTGGTAACCTGCTTGGGATAGTGTCACATGGTTTGGTGTTCACTTTGCAACACTAAGTGTGGCAGGATTTTTACAAATTTCGTTTTGAACGAATTTTCCGGAGTAGTTGATAGTAGTAGTAATAGAGTCTGATAAAAAAAAGATGCCAATAATTTCTGTTCGTTTTCATGACTGTCTTTGCCGTATTTCAGCCGGGCGAGTGCACTCATCGCGTTCTGACGGTCGAAGAGGTTGAGGCGCTAATGAAGCTGGTAGAGCAAGAACGTGAGTCGGCTGAAGCCGAAGAGGCGAAGAAGAAGTAAAGAACCGCTGCGGAGTTAGGCATGTGTGACACGGCAATCACGTTGTCGGTGTAATTTGTACTGCTCTTATGTCAATGTCATCTGTTGTTTGAAATTTAAAGCGAAGTACCTGATTTAGTGGAGACTACAGTGCCTCCAGAATGATGATGATTTCTCAAATTCTAATGGCCGTTCTCATTCTAATTTATGACTTATGCGGGATCACAATGTTTTCGTTTAGTTTGATACGTATGGTCCCGGTCTTTGTTGCGTTGAATCGAATTGTTATGAAATGTAATAAAGAACACTGTCGGGATATTTTTATTATTTTGTAGGCCTTATTTATTTATTAGGTTGTAACGAATTAAATGGCACTGGCTCGCGCCATTTTTTGGCGCGTCTTTACGCGTTTGATCAAGAACAAACCGTAACATGTGGCATATCATTTAGAAGCGCCAACTTTGCTCTACCGGTGAGTACCAAATTTTCTATGTAAAAGTGGGAAAACTTTAGAGTTTTATTGACTTTTTTGCAGATGGACAAGAGGGTAATCCGAGGCATTTACTTGTATGAATTCAAGCTGGGCACTACAGCTAAGGAGGCGGACGAGAAGATCAACGCCGCATTCGGTCAAGTTCTTCCAAGCTCTCATCTTTTCGGAACTTCTTCTTCGGTCAAGGATGTTCCACAATTCGGACGGCGTATCGTTGGTATCAGAAGTTCCGGAAAGGAGATGAGAGCTTGGAAGAACATGAAGGTCGTGGGAGGCATAGTGATGTTGATGAGGACAAGTTGAGAGATGTGGTAGAGGAGGATCCACACAAAGGTACCAGGGAGATAGCGAAGGTTCTTGGCGTCAGTCATAACACAGCTGCCCGGCATCTGAAGGAAATTGGAAAGACCAAAAAGCTGGAAAGATGGGTGCCTCACGAGCTGTCTGAGGAGCAAAGAAACCGACGATATGAGATCTCGTCCGCACTGCTTCTACGGAACGAAACGGACCCATTCCTTGATCGCATCGTAACCTCTGACGAGAAATGGATAATGCACGACAACAGGCGACGATCGGCGCAGTGGGTGGACAGCGATGTGAGCCCCAAGGTTTTTGCGAAGCCGGAATTGCACCAAAAGAAAGCAATGGTGACAGTATGGTGGTGTTCGCTGGGAATTATTCACCACAGCTTCCTCCCTCCCGGTGAATCCATCACGGCAGAGAAGTACTGCATTGAAATTGAAGAAATGATGAAAAAGTTGAAGGGTATCCGGCCGGCCTTGGTAAACCGAAGGCGAGTTCTCCTTCTGCACGACAATGCTCGCCCCATGTAGCACGAATGACGTTGCAGAAATTGAATGAGCTGAGCATTGAAGCTCTACCACATCCTCCGTTTTCTCCCGACCTCTCCCCAACAGACTACCATTTCTTCAAGCATCTTGGCGACTTCTTGGTAGGGAAAACATTCAAATACCAACAGGATGCCGAAAGTGCCTTCGAAGATTTCGTCAATTCCAGAACTTCTGATTTTTATGCTACTGGGATAAAAAAGCTTGTGTCACGTTGGCAAAGATGTGTAGAATCAGAAGGTTTTTATTTCGATTAATAAACTTGCCTACAAGCCGAGATATTAACTGTTTAAATTTACAGTGCTTCAGTACCATTTATTTCGTTACAACCTAATAGAATGATGGGGGTGAAGGTCGACGGCCGGCAGCTGCACCATCTGCGATTCGCTGACGACATCGTGCTCATAACACCGAGCATCAGTCAGGCGGAGCGAATGCTGGCCGACTTCGATCGTGTATGTGAGAACGTTGGACTGCAGTTGAATCTTACAAAGAAGATGTTCATAAGGAACAGACAAGTTCTGATGCCCCATTCTCGCTCAACGGAACGAACATCTCCGAATGCTCCAGCTATGTGTATCTGGGTCGCGAAGTCAACATGGCCAACGACCTAGCGCCGGAGCTGGGCAGGAGGAAACGAGCGGCTTGGGGAGCTTTCAAGAGCGTCGAAGAAGACGAAGAACGTCCGACTTCGTGCCCACGTATTCGACTCCACTGTTCATCGTGCTCTAACATACGCCTCAGAGACCTGAGCTATACGAAAGCAGGATGAACACGCGATCAGCGTCGCGCAGCGTGGAATCGAGAGGGCGATGCTCGGAGTGGCAACACTCGAGCACGTGAAAGAAGGCCTGAGCAGTCAGGGGCTTCGTCGACGTTCGACGAGCAGAGACGCTGTCGCATGGACCAAGTCGTCGAAAATTTGGTGGGCCGGCCACGTAATGCGCCTCGCAGACAATCGCTGGACAAGAGCGGTGACCGACTGGACTCCGCTGTATGTCAAGAGACGCCAGGACCACCAACGCGTTGGTCGGACTTCTCCGTGAATACTTTGGAGAAAGATATGATGCTTCTCGTGGCATGTGCTTGAAGGATCTCCACTGGGCCACTTTGGCACTCGACATGGATGAGCAGAAATGCTTGCTGGCATGTGCTTGAGCACCTCAATAAACAAGGAGAAAACAGGTAATAGAAGTAAGAAGTCGATGAGCTGTCCCATTGCCTGGAACAGTACGGTATCTTGTCAGGATCCGTACGTACCAAGGTCAACGACGGTGATTGCCGTCACTCCGCCTAGCTTCCTTCCATCAGCTGTCCACTCGCCTGCGGAGTCTATCCTAGCGTCGGCCTCTGCTCTCGTTTGTAGGATTGAAAGGGAACTCTACTTCGGTCATTTTCTCTTGGAGACAGCTGAATATGGGATTCTCAATGGCATTTCTCGCAGAAGAACATTATCTTCTGTGCCGAATCAGAACGTCTAGATAGTACCGATGTTTTTCGAAGAGAGAACTTAGAGAACAGTATAAGACCTGCTACATTTGGCCATTCAAACTAGTTTCACGTCGCAATAATGAAGAACAAGCCTAACCAGGCAACAACGAGCCTCAGCATCAAATTCTTCTTTTTGCCTCCCCTTTTGTATATGATTTACATGCAGAGGAAGACGCACCTGATCAATCAGGCCGCATCGCAGTGGCGGGTCACTCAGAGAGATGTGTACTGTCGGTGCCCTGATTGGTTGGCGCATGTTCCATTGCTCGGTAGGTGCTCTGATTGGTTGTGTGTGATTGGCGCGTTTCCGCCATGTAGGCCACATTAACGACTAGTTCTCGATTTCTTAAAATTCACTTGTAGGGAGCTACCTAGTATCCGGTGACATTGCGTAGTGTAGTAGTAATGTACGAGTTTTTCCGCGTGTAACTGGATTTCTCTGGCGGTCTTCTTCTTAATGGACTGCCTAAATTTATCTTTATTGAGACATGCGCTGCAACACATGTGAGGCGATAAACGTGAGGGTGACTCACCATCGCGATCAAGAAACTAGATCCTAGCATTCCGCAGAACCAGTAAGACAGAATATAGGGAATGATACAATAAAAAGTAAATGAGAACATAAAAGAGAAATTCATCAAAAGGAACAGTGGAGCACAAGGAAACAACAGAAAAGGAGACGAAAAATAAAAATAAAAGGAAGGAGAAGATCATTCATATCATGACAAGTACTAACCGCCTCGAAAGAAAATCGGAAAACGCTTGAAACGTCTACAGAATTTTGTCAAGCATTCGTTTGAAAGATGAAATATTTGACGGTAATATGCTGTTACAGGATGTTTTGTTGCGATCAAAACTCTTGCGCCAGGCGGGACTCGAACCCGCATCTTCTGCTTTCCGGGCAGCGATGTTCGCCTTACACCACCGGCGCTGTTTGACCGCACGTAACATCCGCGATATCCTCCAGGTCTGTCAGCACCCACCCGTGATACGGGGATGCTCTATCAGCCGTTCCAGGCTTAAGCAAATGTGTTAAAGCATTGTTAGTAGTAAGGTCTTCAGCTTAACCGGTTTCATGCTGATATCAGCGGCCGGCCCATCCCCGTATCACGGGTGGGTGCTGACAGATATGGAGGATATCGCGGATGTTACGTGCGGTCAAACAGCGCCGGTGGTGTAAGGCGAACATCGCTGCCCGGAAAGCAGAAGATGCGGGTTCGAGTCCCGCCTGGCGCAAGAGTTTTGATCGCAACAAAACATCCTGTAACAGCATATAGCCTCTCTATCAGCCGTTCCAGGCTTAAGCAAATGTGTTAAAGCATTTGACGGTAAACTAACACGCTTATTTAGCCTGACATACTCACTGCCAGCTCGACAGGTAAAGTAGCAGGACCGGACCGAGCACCTGGCCCGCGGGTAGCTTAGCTTGACTGTTGCACCCCTGGTACTCGAGATTCTGGTTGTGAAGAATCTGCACCCGCCCAGATGGATAGGCCCTGGAGAATTTTATGCACCATTAGGAGATCAAATTTTTTTCTTCGCAAGGAGAGAGGCTCTAACCCAAGCGTCCGACAGCGTTCAGTGCTGTCAGGGATTGAGCGATAATCAAACTGTCCCGATCTAAGTAGAAGCTTCCTTGTAAAGCTGTTTTGAACTTTGTCTAAAACTTCTATATTCTTAACTTTAGTTGGACCAAAGACAGGTGTACCATACTCTATAATAGGACGAATATACGTTTTATAAGCTCTGAGAAAAATATTCTCGTTACTGGTAACTAAGCATCTGAACAGGTTGCACACCCTACGAGCTGCCTTAGCTGCGATCTCCTTGCAATGCTTGTCGAATTCCAGATTATCCGTGATGAGAAATCCAAGATCTTTCACTTCGGAAACCTGCAGAAGCCGTCGGTCCTCGATAAAGTAGGGAGCATTGATGTTGCTCCTCCCCAAGTGCAACACCTTTGTTTTATCCTTCGCCAGAGGAAGATCCCAAGCGCGCGCCCACTCGGCTACAGCTAAAATTGCAGACTGAATCCTATCAACATCCGTAGAATCCACTGCACAGCTATAAATTTTGAGGTCGTCTGCAAAAACTTTGCAGGACACCCGGAATCTGTTGATAAGGGAAGGAATTTCTCTTGTGTATATGTTGAAGAGAATAGGAGAGAGGACGGAACCCTGAGGGACGCCGCTGCTCGCAAGTTTAGCGGATGACAAATGACCCTTGTAGTTAATGCGGAATGTCCGTTGAGACAGAAAGGATTCGACCCAGTTCACAATTCTGGGGTGGAGACCAACTACTGACAATTGTTCTATGAGTTTTGCGTGGGGCACCTTGTCGAAAGCTTTCTCAAAATCGAAGTAAATTACATCAACACCGACACCATTATCAAGCCAACTAGTCCAGTCATTCAAGGTTCAGTACACGATGCTCCTCTGCGGCCAGCGACTTGGGGGGCTGCCAGCTGGCATGTTTTAGCCATTATTCCTTTTACAACAGTACCGCTAGCGATGAGCTTGAACGAGTGTTGGCTCACTCACTCCACACGTGTTTCTGGATGGCTATGCTGCTGTAAGCGACACCATCGCTTCTTCTGAACGCTGGTGGAGCCACCAAATTTCCATAAATTGCCTACATTTCATTCTCAATATTGGAGGAAGAGCGCTTCCACTCGGATATCGAGGTTATCTGAAACTTCTAGGGATCATATATTATGTTTCACAACCACTTACCACTCTTTTCTCCCCCATCGTAATTGTCCTCAAACACCCTATAACAGTTGTGGAGGGAATAAGTTCAAAAAGTCCATAACTTCGAAACGGGATAAAATTTCAGTCTGATCTAATACTTATATTTCAGATAAGATCTAGGCTGGGGCCCACCAAGCTGATGGAAATGACTCGGATGCATTGAAATGATGATAGCCCACTCAATAGGCTTCCTAGGAACTATGGGGAGAATTAAAAAAAGGATAAAGGACGGCGTTATTCAATCCGCTTTGGGATGCGCCACGCATTCTACTTCTACGGGATGTCGCGGAGGCGAGTTGAATGCGCATTTGGCCATACAATGACTTGCGGTGGCCAGCCGATGTACAAGTCAGTGCTTTATCCTTCCCAGACAAATCTGGTACCAATTCGCCGACCCCGGAGGGATGGAAGGCTTGGTTGGCCTTGGCGGGAAATCCGAACCAGGAACTTGGCATCGGGTGCAGGCGACAGCCGGCGCCTCCTCCGACTGTGCTCAACGCGTCCGGGAGGATTAAGGAGGGAATAAAGTTTAGGGTACTTTTTCACCAAACACATTTCTACTTGGCTTCCTTCAGGGAATAGCTCCTTGATGCGAAATAGTAGCTAAACCCAACTGTAGAGTTGTTGAAGTTTTTTCGTGGCACTGGTGTCACGTGTAATACTCAAAGATCTTCAAAACTTTGGGAACTGTGCCGCATTGTCTTTCTTAAGCGATATTCTGCACCACTCTTGGTTTCAATGGCAATCGCCTTGTCCAGGAATGTCTGCAATAAGAAAGTATCCCAAAGAGCTCCACTTACTCAACCTGATTCTCATAATCCTTGACGGATCTTTATGCAGAGGAGAAGCGGGTCAGCTGTACCGTAAGACTGAGCTTCGTCAGTTCTTGATATAGTATGGTTCAGACTAGCGCTTCCTTTCTCTTCACTTACATGTTGTCTAACGTTCTTTTAAAAGCAATGGAGATGACGTTGGCCCATATGAAGCAAAGCCAAATTCGATATAAAGCCTCTTCTGCTCGGCGTGCATATACAGGCTGCCGCCGCGTTGAACTTACTCTGCCTAGTGCTATTTTCGGTGAAACCTTCTTGTCTACATACGATGTTGGGTCGGAAAGAAAAAACTCATCTAAACTGCGCGAATATATTACTCAAAATAGGGTAAGGTTTGACAACAACGCTTCCGAATGCTCCAACTACCGAGGGATCAAACTGGTCTCACACACGATGAAGATCTACGAACGACGGTCGACTCAAGGCTGAGGGAGATGGTGTCCATCTCCCAAGTGCAGTGGGGCTTCATGCTTGAGAGGTCCACCACAGACGCCATCTTCATCGCTCGTCAGGTGATGGAGAAATATCGGGAGAAACGAAAACCCTGCTACCTGGCATTCCTGGACTTGGAGAAGGCCTACGACAGGCTAGCTCGGGCCGTAATCTGGAATGCCCTTCGAGGGAGGGGTGTCCCGGAACGTCTGATCGCGGTCATAAGGGACATGTACGAGGGCTCGAAAGCGGCGATACGAACTCCACACGGGGTGACAAGGAAAGTGGACATCACAGTGGGGGTACACCAAGGGTCGGCTCTGAGCCCGTTCCTCTTCCTGCTGACGCTTGACTCTATAGTGAACCACCTTGAGAAGGGCCATCTCAGAACGATTCCCTACGCGGACGACATCGCCCTAGTAGCCGACAACCAGGAGGAGCTGGAGGAGAAGGTGCAGCTGTGGCAGAGAGCCCTCGCAGACAACGGCCTACGGCTGAACGTGAAGAAGACGAAGTTCATCAGCTCTGAGCAGTGCGCTGGATCGATCCTAGACTGCCAAGGGGAAACGATCGAGAGGGTGGAAGAATTCCGCTACCTCGGAAGTGACCTATCCGACGAAGGAAGTGTGGACCAGGCGGTCAGGGGACGGACAAACGCAGCCTGGCTTAAATGGAGGGAGCCCACAGGGACCCTCTGCGACCGTAGATGCTCTAGGACGCTCAAAGGCAAGCTCTATAGAACAGTTGTGAGACCTGCCCTCCTCTACGGCAGTGAGTGCTGGGCCCTGGGTAAGGCGCAGGAGCGGCAACTGCACGCGGCGGAGATGAGGATGCTGAGGTGGGCATGTGGATGGACCCGTCGGGACAGGGTGCGAAGCGAGGATGTTAGGGCAGTGATGAAGACAGCCCCGACCCAGCTAAAGATGAGAGAGCAGCGCCTGAGGTGGTATGGACACGCCCTCAGAAGACCAGAGGATCACCCCACAAGGTTGGCCCTAGATTTCGAGGCACCCGGAAAGCGTCCGAGAGGAGCCCCAAGGAAAAGATGGAAGGACGTCATCAAGAGAGATCTCGCCGAAGTCGGCGCCACGGCAGACGACGCCCTTGATAGGATGAGGTGGCGACAGCTCACAAGAACAGCGGACCCTGCGACTGCGCGGGACTAAACGCTCATGAGAAGAAGAAGGGTAAGGTTTGACAAATTCATAATTTCTGACTAGTCCCAGCGGAAAGAGACCTTGGCAGCGCGATAGGAGGTACACCCGCCCCCTGCTGGGGGGAGTGGCGTCAGGAGGTACACCGCTGTTCTGCGGACCGGAGACTTTTGTTTTGCGTGTCAAAGGTTTCGTAGGGCAGCCGTTAGCCTCTTGGTGAAGCCTAGGGGGTTGGGGGTGGGTGAGCAAGGGGGATGAGAGGAAGATCGCACGCCCCCCAGCAGGGGCGGGTGTACCTCCTGACCGTCCCCCAGAGACCTCTTTTCAGGCAGTTGCGAAAAAAATTCCTTAACAAACTTGGTACAAAAGCTACCAATAACGCGGAATACGAATCTCAACAGATAGCGAAGAAACTGCTGTCGAAATGCTAACACGGGTTTGGATGTACTCGACCTCTGTACCATAGTGTACAAATAAATATTCGCTCTGTCAATACTGCTGTGCCAAACGAGGTTGTAAGGTGGACCAATTTATTAAGGGCCCGACGTCTCGACCTGTTCTTTGTCGTCAAAGGCTCGCTGATCCACCATTGAAGCGGAGCGACGTCGCTATCGCTGACGTTATTTACGCAGTCACACTCGACAACCCAGTGGGCCTAGGCTCAAGCGTGGGGTGCGAGAATCGCAGGGGGATCGTACTTTGGCTCAAGGTGGAAGGGGTCGTACTTCGACATGATTCAATTTCTCGGAGGGATGGCTCATTCGCAAGTATTGTAAGCAGAGGTCTGTAAATAGAAAAATAATTATTAATATTTAATTAATAAAGTTTCAAAGCAGATAAATCGATTAAATTAAGATAGTTTAGGCATGGCAACGACATGGCAACACCCTGAGCAGCGCTTTTTCTACGGAAAGAAGACGTCATTTGGATTTGAATGTATCTAATAAAAATTTAAATATTAGGTTGGCAACTAATTTCGTGGACTCTCAAGCGCCTTCAACGAAAGTGTTCATAAACAAATAACGAATAACAGTTTTCAACCAAAGTAAGATCTGTTGGAATGCGGGACTGATTGCCATTTATCAGCTACCTGGCCCATCCCACAGCTGTAGAATTCTTGTGCTTTTGAAGCTAAGAATCCTTGGAGATGCATTTTGGCATGGCCCACGTTAATAGATCGTCCTCCAACCAATAAGTGCTGCAGCGAGCTATGAAGGTGCTAGCCATTTGGCGCACAGCCTTGGCTGTAGGGTGGGTGAGTTAGACGCTCCCAGCCAAGGTCTTCGATGTCTTGAAGCTTCCGATTCGCGACGTGTGATCTGGCGTTATCTTGCTGAAAGATAATTTCGCTCTTAAAAATCTGACTGAACCGATTCTAGAGGAGTTCAGCCTGCACGCGGCCAGGTTGAGAAGAATAGATTCTAGGCTGGAACCATTCTTGATGAGCTCCCAGAAGTTAATACTTTCTTGACACCACCAAACGGAGAGAACGTAGCGAACCGGACGCCTCAAAAAATAGAAGACCTTGACTGGGAGCGTCAAACTCAGCCACCTTACAGCCCAGACATTGCGCCGAGTCACTACCACATTTTTAGTTCGGTGCAGTACTTCTTGGATGGAAGACGATTTAATAATGTGGACCGGGTCAAAATGCACCTCCAAAGATTCTTGGCCTTAAAAGCACAATAATTCTATAGCCGTAGGATAGACCAGCTGCCTTATATATGGGAAGCACTTCTGCGTTGCGAGGGATCTTATT